>WEKY01026561.1:34297-45904 GCA_013390045.1 Picathartes gymnocephalus | reverse complement strand
AAGTGGAACCACAAAACAACAAAAAAAAAAAAAAAAAAAAAAAATCCAAAATAAAGGCCTTTGAAGATGCTAACTACAGGAGTTCAGTCAGATCACATTTGTTCATTTGATCACAGATCAAAGCATTTCATGCTGCTATGAACATGAAATCAGACGTCTTCTCACTATGGTAAGCTGGTTTTCAAATGAACCCATATAAAATAGTGAAAAAGCTGACCATGTCCACTTCAGTAGCTGAAAGTATACTTCACTTCAGGAAACAAAATAATATAAAAATAAGGCATTTAATTGGAAAAAAAAAAGTATCTTACAAAAATTTTATCTTGCTCAATTCTAGAAACCACAACAGTATTAATAAAATCTTAAAGACAACTAATACTGTGTTTATTTAGAAGCAGCATAAATCCAAACAGTGCATAAAATTCCCAAGTGTTTATTGTTACAGTTTAAGTGCATATATTACTTTCATTATTTTGTGCCCTTCCACAGGAACAGACATAGAGCAGCTACACAATTTGTTCTTTTCAGAAAGTTTTTACTACTTTGAAATCTCATCTTTATGATTGGGTAATACAGTGATGAATTTCAGATTTATATAGACTAGATTTCAAAATAGTAAACTCAGCTTGGAAGCTTTTCAATAGTCCCATAAAAGGTGACAAAATAAAAAAGTCAATTGAATTAAGACAGGCAATATACACAAGACACTTGTAAAAAACCCAGATGTTCAATACAAAATATTAATCTATCTCTAACAATAAAAGAAAAAGCTTTTTATAAGTATGGGCCCACGCTTCTGAATGTCAATAGTGAGGTTATTATGAGGGTATCTCTGAAGTTTTAATACAATCTGCATCAGCTACATTACTTCTGCAACTTTTATAAATGAATGATTGAAGACAGAATGACCTAATAGAAGAGCCTGAGCATCAAAAATTAAATTTCTATTTTTAAATGGTTCATAAGTGTGACTTCCCCCATTTGCTACTAGAATAACATCTGTAGCTTCTTTGGCTGAGGCCATCATCTCTAAATAGAAGCCTTAAACAATATGGAAAACATTTCCACTGTTGAGAAATAACCAAGGAGTATAGTTTGGTCAGAATGTCAAACACTATGGAGCAATTCTATGCTTATAGAAAAAGCATTCTCTTTCTAACGAGATGAATGTCAATTCACAACAGAAGATTAATGTAAATTCATCTTAATTTTAAATTATTTGCTAAGTACCACAGTACTGACAAATCTTCATAAATTAGTTTTGAAATAAAGGTGTCAAAAAAGCACAAATATTTATTTATTTATATTAATATTTAAAGAAATATTTATTATTCTTACTGGAACAGCTAGAGAGTTCCAACTTTAGATTTAGATTTTTTGTTTCAAATGTTATGTATATGTCATCATTTTTATCAAACCTATTTTCAGGGAAGTGGAGACGGTATCAAGATAGAGAATAGGCAACAAGGCTGAATTTTCTCTTCCCTGCCCAAATACTTCCAAAAGACCTAACATACTGTAAATAACGGGAAATACCAGAATTCACTCACTTCACCCACATCACCATTGCCTATATAAAGCTGCAGTGTACTTTGTGTCTAGCTTGGACAATAGCCACAAGGATCCATCACACCGACTGAAGTGGATCAGACTTCTATTTCCACCTTCTTGCCCTTCCAGATGCTGGAAACTGGAGAGAACAGACACCAACACTTCAGCTCCATAAATGGAGGATAAATGAATCAAGTGCTTCACCTCACTTGGCAATGACCTACATCCATCTGAGGAGCAGCAAGAGCATCATTGACAAAGCACCTTCCTGAGAGATGCTGACTGCCACATGAGGTTTACAGTCTTAACAAGTTGGGACGGAAGGTCCTTTGGCCCTCTAAACGTTTCCGATCCCTCTCTTAAAGAGAGTTCAATTAGAACTCTTCGGAGTCTCTGAGCAAGACTGAACATAAATGAATTACATGCAGAAAACCTTAAACTATTTCAACCCCTTGGCCAGAAAAACCACGCCGTGCCTGGAAGCACCAAAGCAATGATTACAGAAGAAAAAAGATTTACAGCATTGTTGTCTAATATAGGTTTTCCAGATATGTGCTTGGAGTCTTTTGTTTGGTGGTTAACAACCATGCCAACAGTCTGGTCAAAACCTGGGAAAAGATAAAAACTTCATTTTACAAAGTCAGCCAAGATGAAGAGAAATTTAGTAACCAAGTATATACACCTTCCTAAATTTATTTTACTATAACAGTGTTAAATCTCTTTAAGAAGACATCATCAGACTAAACTAAATTACAATCAGTTTAATTTGGTACCTTCACAGAATGGGGTATGAATGCAATACTTTACATTAGAAGTTACTTCTTTTGAGAATTTACACTTCTATCAAATCTTCTCTCTTTATGTAGTTTCACAGCAAAGAAAGGAATGAAACAGGCTAAATCAGAAGAGGAAAAAGCTGTTCCAAGCGTCACCCTAAAGCAAAGGATGCTGTTTTGAACAGAAACAACTTATTAGCAACATGTTTTCTGGCAAGGAGATGTATTTGTTTTAAAAGGCAAATTATGGAAAAAAATTATTACTTAATCTGACAGAAAACAAGCTCCTTACAAAGGCTGAATTTATAAATTCTATATACACAGCAATTTTATACTAGAGCAGCTGGAGTTTTTTCTGTAGTACTTTGGTAATTTCTTGCTCTGCCTCTGTGTTATCAATACTTTAATACTGTCCTTCATTAGCTATTACTGTACAGACACCATTATCCTATGTTTTGTCCAGCTGCACCATTCTGTGTGCTGATATAAGTACACCAATCTAGAATGCCTGATTTTAACTCACACTGTAATGAAGTATAACTGGGTATGTGTACATGCACACATTTAAGGTTGGAACATTCCAAACGAAATCAGTGTATTTCATATTATTTTTTTTCCTTCTTCTTAGATTTGACTATCTGTCAATACTCACTACCTGGAAATTTCAAAGAAAGCTGCTGCTTTATTACAAAAAATATTCTGCACCTCAGAAAAATATCTGCACCTCAGACAAAACTTAAAAATCCCCCACTACAAAACCTCCTTGGCAGGCATATAGTTGCTAATACTGTTACCTTTGAAATATACATTTAAATCTGGCCTTAAATAATTCAAAAGAGCTACAGAAAAATCAAAGTTCAAAGTCTAATAACTCAACACTTGCTATGTTTTAGAGAGTAGTACGTTTCCTTGAGGAAAAACTGGAAATAATTTTTTCTAAATATATCCCTCAATGGTACATAAGGTATAGATTCATAGCATGAACAAAAAGGTAAAGTAACAGTAAGTCCTTCTGTTAGCTTTATTATTTACAGAATAGGCATAGACTGGTAACACGGGCAAATTTGAATCTTATTCTGCACAGGTATTAAAAGTTCTAATTAATAAATGTGTGGGCAGGGGTGGATTTTCTTACAGAAACAGTGGGCATCACAGGCTATTAGACACACCACAACTAGGAATATTACCAAAAGGAAAAGCACTGACAGAAGGAGTTAGCAGTAGCAGCATACTGTTTTCAAAAAGAGACACAATTCTTTATTCCCACTGCCATATTTATTATTTTTCAAGATTCTGCAGAGACTAGAGTATTCCTTCTGAGTCCACACTGAAAAGAGAATGAAAAAGTGGGCTGAAGGAGAGACACAAATGAGCAGCACAATTTTGCCTGTATCACACCACGTATGTATGTGTACAGCATAGTATACATACTCCAGCAATGCTTGTGAATTTGTAAAATAAACTGTGGAACTTGCATACTGTCCCTGCTGCAGCTAAAAAGGTAAGTTGCTGAGCACGGAAAAAATACATGAAATGAAGAAGAAATAGATGCTGATAAATGCAGGCATGCATTAGCTAAGTTTACTCCATTCTCTTAATGAATCTACCTCATTAGGAGCTTGAAATATTGTCTGATTGCTTAAGTGTTTCTTGTTTAGGACAGAAATATCTAAAAATTCATCAAATGGTTAAACACTCCATTGTATTTTGAACTTTCATGGAATTACAAGGAATAGAGCATAAAAAATACTGTATAGCCAAATCCAGAGCATCAACAACAGTTTACAGATCTCACTGTAATGGCAGATCTAAAGGACTTGTGTCTCTCAGGCAGTTCATCTGCACATTCACACCCTGACTTCCAACTGGTAAGTATACCAACAATGAAACCTGGAAACTTAAGTTCTCTCCGTAAACAAGCTGTTAAACACAACGGTGTCAGATACGGTTTCTAAACAATTTTGAAACACAGGATAAGTTTACAGCTTAGTCTAAAGGTTGTCTGTAGTGTTTATTCATAGGCAATGATCCTTCAGGGCAATGAGTAAATCCTGAAATAATTTAGAACCAGATAGTCAATTTTTTTTTTAAAATGCATATTGTCTTTTTATTTAAAGTCACAGATAGTTTGTGATAAGCTTGACTTATAGGAAACAGTGCTCTAGATTATAGAGCTTCTATGGGAAGCAGTGAAAAAAACCAGAAGGTAAACTATTGTTCACATTTTCTTATTTAATTCTTAAATTTGAGCCTATTGCTAAGACTTCAGAGTTAGGAATGGAGCTTCTGCAGTGACAACTTAATCCAAGTAAATGGATAAAATTAAGCTGACATTTTCTCTTATAAAATGTTACTATAATTAGACATATAGAAAAGGAGAGGGCAGCAATTGCTTCTTCCAATGTAACTTGCTGGATATCTCTGGTCTCTTTCAGTCATCAACAAGTCAGTAAACTACAAAAAACAAATCAAAATGTGGAAAAGGACCAACTGCCCTTGCTCTTTTTCATTACTATGTCCATTACTTTTGGTCCTTTTGTCCTTTATGCTGCTATTTCTGTATTATTTCAATTTAAAAATCATATCCTCAGCCCTTCTTGAAGTTCAAGTCAAATCTTAGGTTACACTGGGAGAAAGGGGAAAAAAAAAAAGAAAAAAAAAAAAGTCTCTTACCACTGTATTGCATCGTAGCTCCCAAATACGAATCAACAATTGATCCCAGTAGGCCTGCTGCTGCACCAAACACAATAACGGGCCATTGCGGAGCAGATATTTCCAGGTCAGTCACAAAAATGAGTTGAGTTATGAAGTAGGCTATACCTACTGTCATGCCTCCAAGCAAACTTGAGAACAGGCCCACTAAAGTAACTGCTCCATTAGTACCTAAACCAAATAAAATGCAGCTGATGTACAAACTAGTTTTAAAAGACTTGTATTAATTGAAACGTTTTACATGAAATCAATCGTCATCTTCTCCCCTTACATTCACAAGGCTCCACTACTGCAGCTTTTTACAATTCTCATCATGCTGTTGAGCAGCTTAACCTGTACCGTTACTGCCTGTTACTACTCCTTTCCTGTCTCTAGGGTTAGTTCTCTAGAAATATTCACCAGCATTAAATTAGATAAAACTAGACAGCACATCTCTCAATGTCACCTGGTATTTGTCTGCTCTAGGTGGTGGTGGGCTAATAAGAGATTTGCTCAACAAAACCAGACCTTGAGATGTGCACATTTATAAAAGCAATGCCGTCTTTCAGAAGTAGTATACTATGTTTCACCAACACATTTAAAAATAAAAGAACCAAATCCATAGACAGAGATGTTTGACAGCTCATTGAATAAAAATCTGAAGAATGCATATAAAGAAAAAAAAATTCCCATGCATTTAAATCCTATCCAACAAGATCTGTACCTCTGATCAATTTGCCAGCAAGACTCAAAAAAGGCACACTGCTTTAAAGCAGCAATGACATCCACCACGGAGACTTCCGACAGACAGAAAGTTCACTTTATTCCTCCTTGGTAGGATATTAAAGGAAACAAGCAATTTGGTTAAGAAGTGAATTTTCTGTAGTGTCTCTGTTGAATATATATGTATTCTGCTGATTTTAATAATGCCTGAAAAATATCAGTTGATAACTTGAATTCTTCATATTAGCAATATAAGCTCTTTTACTATTGTTAGAGATTAGAAGTGACAGTATTCACAATGATTTTAGCTCAGTGGATGCTATGCTCATGCATCTCATCAACAAGATGCAGAAGAAACACAGTTGAGTATATTCGATTTCAGATAATGCATTCCTGGTAACCTTTTCTAACCACAGATTTCTGATACTTGTTTTTCTATGTCTTTCTTGGGACTTTTCAAGTTGGATGTGTAATTCAAAACAGATTAAGAAAATAGTAAGAACATGTAGAAGATGTAACACCTTACCTACTGGAACCTGTTCCCAGGTTGTTATCAATCTTGGTTTGCTTTTACTCATAACACTACCAATCTCTGAAGCCCATGTATCACCAGCAGAGCATGCCAAAGCTCCCAAAAGGGATAAGCACATCCACGATGCTGTGTATTCCTTTGAAAAGTCAATAGGAATTTCACCCGGTCCATTTTCTATCATATATAAGAGAGCCAGCTCAGTAGGAACACCACCATTACAGAACACCTGAACCCAATTCCTCTGTCCACCTGAAGTATAAAAACTGAATTTTAGTAATTTCAGGCAACAGCACGAGGCAAAAGCAAAATAACACATATATAAAGTTAAATTTAAAAAGACACATACTCAAAACAGAAACTAGATGTCAATTTATTAAGCAGAACAGAAGTAAAAGCAAGGTGGCTTGCTAATACTCACAGGGATAGGGTCCAGGGGAGTTGCAACAGTGTTCCCTATTCTAGATGTTACCTCTTATCTAAGCCTTTGAAAACTACAAGAATGTGCAGTATTATTCTCCACAAGGGATCTGGAAGAAAGTATTTTGGCTTACCTTCTTTGTATTCTGAATCTATTTGCTTCTTTATATCTTTTTTCCACTTAGTAAGTTTTGAAGAAGTAACAAAAAATACAAACAAAGAAGAGAAGAAACTGTAATTTGCGACTGTAAGGATAAATCCAACCACCAGTCCTATGAAGAAAAAAGAAGTATATAAAGTTCCTTCATGTAACAATTGTTGCTTTGCAAAGCAACTAAGTATTTCGAATTTTCTGATTATGAAGAGTATCTTCCTGATAAACCTAAGACAACTGTGCAATAAGAGATTCTATTGCCAAGTTGCTAATTTCATTGTAACTGCTGAAGCACGTGATTTTTAAGACCTTTTGCCACAAACCAGTAATACTGTGCAAAAATAAAAGAGAAGCAATAAAACCCCTAGAATCCAAAGAATATATAATTGAAATTCAAGTACTCTACCTGAAGAATATTATTATTTTTATAAAGAGCAGATATATAGCTGTGGCTGTGCCTCTATCAGCAAGTATCAGTTTGGGTATCAAATCCCACATCCAAGGTCTGTAAAACCCTCCTCCATATCTTAGCAGATGCTGCTTTTCTATTCTTTTCTTCCTTAGTTTCTGATTTTTATTCTACCTCTTTATTTCTGTAATTTTTAAAAGTATTTGGTCTCCTAGATGTGATTAGTTTTTACGTCCCCTTTCACAGGGGAGGCCTAATTTCACTCCTCACCATGAGATTACAGTTCCAAAGGTCTGAAAGAAAAATGGCTGCATTTAAGAGCAAATGTCAATATAAACTGGCTAGTAGAGCTGTTAAGAGGTAGGAACATAGAAATCAAAAAGATTTTTGTCAGTGTAGAAAATGCTTCCTTTGACTCTCACAGACAGAAGAAGAGGTGCAAAATGGGTGACATGGGAAGGAAGGATTTGAGGCCATTTCACTCCACTGAGCATCCATTCAGACAATGTCACAAGACAAGGGTGAATCACCTCACCCAGAAACGTTGCACCAAATTTCAATAAACTTTATTGTACACTATGCTGGGTTTTTTATCATGTGGTCATGAAAAACTTTTCAGAAACAGTCATTTTTCCTTAGTGAATTACAGATTTAATTTTCTTATTTTTGCCAGGCCAAAAAATGCCTAGAACTGCTTCTATTACAGAAAGGAGAACCATGTTCTGTTAACTAATTTCCCTCCAAGCAGGAAGGCTGCTGACACGATCAGTTTAGAGTCTATCTTTACCACTGCCTCTGCCATTTCTTTGTTTCTCTTTGAGTTCTTCTACATGTTAAACCAAACCATGTGATTTAACTGCATACTGTAGCAAAGTTTAAAAGAAACTTCTAGGTTTATACAAATATAATAATATTAACCAAATCAATTACAAACAGTAGCACAGGATTAACTTGACTGTTTAAACAGGCATGAGAAAAAACCCCAGTATGAATTTGGGGTATGTATGCTTACATTTATACTTTATTATAATAGAACTAGGTAAAGTCTTAAATTGCAAACAATAAAAAGGACCTTTAGTTTACTAAATGTTTAGCTTAAGTCTCAGAAAAAACATACCTCCCAATGCACCACTGTGATCAAGACTCTTCTTTTTAAAACCCTGTGTAGCAATAATTAGTGGAACCAAGACTGAAAAAAGCCAGCGCCATGGAGAAATGGGTCGTAAAGTACCTGATAAATCAAATAACAGGGTTACAGACGATCCTCATAAAGCCTTTTTTATGTCTTCATGTCTGAAAAGTCATTATTTCCTGGTATATACTTAAATTTTGATCTTAATAGAGATTAAAACCTTTTATCCTTCAGAAGAAAGATATTCATATGAACAGAAGGACAATATATTTGCAATTATCTACTCAATTTTTCTATTCAGCTATCGAAAGAAAATATATTTCATGAACTAAAATTACCAAAAAATAGCAAAATGTGACAAGAAATAAATATGGTGATATTTTCCTTTCTAAAAGGGATTTATGAACTTCAAAAACTAAAATTTGAATTTACTGTGACAGAATTCCACTACCAAAAAAGCCAAGCAAGACAGTCTGCTGGGTGAAAGTGAAAGTAGTGTGACCACTTCATGAAACATCAGGCCTTTCAATTCTTCTGACCTTGATGTAAGGCTCTTTAAAATGTACTTCGAGCTGATGACTATCTCAGCAAGATTTGAAGTGACAGTATTCGTTTGAAAAACCCACAAACTTGTAAAAGCTAAAGCCAATAGTTAATGTAGGTTTTGAAATTAAAAAAAAAATTGAAATCTTGAGAAGTTATTTATTACATCTCCTATACAAATACAAGACATCACAAATCTTGCATTAATGTAAGTCTCAATCTTGTAAAAGAAAGTTTTCACACAGGCACAGAGGATTCTCTTGCTGGAAAGATAAACATGACGGTTTTCAACAAGAACTTTTGTGTCATCAGTATCCCAGCTTCTGCACAAACACAAGCTCCCTGGTGCAAAGCAGGACAAACATCTATGAAATCACAGTAAAACACTCATCGCAAAGACTCACAAGAAAAAAATTGTCTTCTGTGTACTGAAAAGCCCCAAAGCCGTAACAGGTGAGCAAGGGGGCCTTGCAGCCCAGGGCTGAGTCAGAAATTCAGAAGACAAGCACCTGCTGTGTATGAAGAGCCCTCCAGTGCTGTAGCCTGGTATTGCTTATCACAAACCAAGGAAGCTCCTGGTGCAAACTTGAGTGTGAACAGTACTGGAACACAAAGGAGTTCCTTTTACTTGGCTAACAGAATTTTCATCTCTTCAAGGTCATTTTTAAACTAACCTTTTCGGATTTCCTTGTAGGCGAGAAAAGTATTTGTATTAAATTACTACTAAATGTAAGCAGTTAAGACTAAGATAGGATCTACAGCAAAACAATGAATGTTTTCTTCGACACTCTGGCTTCACTAACATCTGGCCCACTGTTGGGTGCTTACGAATTACTATAAACTGTACATTAATAAAAGTATGTTTGTAGTATTTTTATATTTATGTTAAGAACTGGGAATTTCACCACTTTTATGGGCTGAACCATTTTTAGCCCATTAACTACTGTATGCTTCATTCACCTCCTTGAAAAGCCAAGGTCTTTCCACAGTCTCAGGCAAATGAACAACAGAAGTTTAATGTCTTTGCTCCATAATCATTACCTACAAAAAGAAGGATTTGTCTGCAGTCTTCTTTCTATCAGGCCCTATCCTGATTCACCTGATACCAGGTCTCTCCACGCTATAAATTCCCTCTCACATAAGAGAACAGGGACTAGAATATCCAAATTGTCAGAAAAGCTATACCTTTAGAGAGCAGACACATATAAATGAAGTTTCATTTTTAAATCCAACTGAGCTACAAATGACACAAATAAAAACTGGTTGTGAAGCCTGCTTCTGCATACCTTCTACATGTCTGGCATCTCACTACAAAGCCAAAGTACAAGTGTTCAGATAACACAGATTTAATACTGTACCAGAACTAATAGCCCATCCTAAAACCTGAAGCACTGAAAAACACTGAGCAGAGATATGCAACTGCCTCTACAAAAGTCAACTTATGTTGACTTATGGTGTATTGATTATAGCTTCTTCTGGATCCAGGATGACACTAGGCAGTTGAAGGTGTTCACACTACACCCCTAGGCACTCTCAGCAACACTGCAATGACACTGGAGCTCTTCCTGCATCAAACTGACTGGAGTGTGAATGATAAGTCGTCACCTGTCTTGGAAAAGCAGTTAAATTCTTTTAGGCTTAAACTGATACTGTAGGTGGTATCAGCTGCTTTTCCACACTGCTGTAAGAATGGTCCTAGAGCCAAAGAGAGAGACCACAGAGAGAACTTGTGCTCCTGCAACTACAAACAACTAAGTCAGAGCCAGCCTGAGCTGTCTGAGCAGAACGCTGAGCTGACAGTACACACCTAAGCCAGCCACTCCATGCACACATCCCTGTCTTCTTATACCATCCCCCTTTTCTCTGTTCCTCGACTAAGGAAGTCTTCCTGCACGCCCTGTTCTGCACGCTGCAGATGTTGCTGATTCCTAAAACAGTTTTGAAAGCTGGTGCATTCCTCCCGTGCTGTGACGTATCTTCCCTGATATAAAAAGTCCTCTGTTACCTCGGTCTTTCTTTTCACTTCTTAATTTTTATTTGCTTTCTTTCGGAGAAAGAAATCACAAAGGACACCAACGTTTTAAATTATACGTGATCCCTGGGAGGAGCTGCAAGTAAGCGGCTGGTAGCATCTCCTAAACCACTATCACCTACTGTAAGAGGTGAGGTTATTAGCTCTACTGACGAAGGAAGGAGCTGTGCGCACCCCTGTTCCCATTTTTTGTCTCGTGCCAGGAGGGGCCGGAGGGGAGGGTCGGCCCTGGCCGTGCCAAGGCAGCCTCTCCGCGGCCTTTGGACTCACCGTAGTACGTACTTGCAGTCATCGACACGATCCAGAACGCCAGCGAAATACAAATGAGCAAGTTCAGGATTACCATATTCGCCATCATCTTGAGATATTCTCTGAAGAAATCCTCCTGGTAATAGGATATGGGAAGCAAGAATGACAACACCTGATGGGAAAACACAAGGCGCAGGGCATCAGCGACACCGCCACCACTTCCTTCTCCTCCTCTTTCTCCTCCCGCCCGGCCGGAGCCGCGGCCGGGCCCGACCCGCACCGGCCCCGCGGCGCTGCCGGGAGGCACCGAGGCGCTCATGGGGAGGCTACTGCGGCCACCCCGGCCGGCCTAGCCCGGGCTGCGCTGCGCGGCGCTGGGTGGCCGAAGGCGCTCGCAC
>WEKY01026561.1:311-34257 GCA_013390045.1 Picathartes gymnocephalus | reverse complement strand
CGGCGGGGCTCTCGCCGTGCGGAGCGCTGCCCGCCCTGGGGCTGGCGTGCGGCAGCGTCCCTCCGGCGGAGGCTGCCAATGGAGGTACAGTTTGCGAAATAAAACCAGGAACGACACGCCTGGGAAAGGCATGAAGTCTGGGGATAATTAGTGAGATCAGTGAGTACCTGGATGAGGTCTGAAACTTGTTGGAGCACTTCGAAGTTCGTTAACAGCAGAAGAAAGAGACTTCAAACGTTTCCTAAAGTTGTCTTGGGATGAAAACACGCCAAACCTGCCTGGTGGCTTTTCTTGGGGCATGTGAGAATGACTCCCAAAACACTCGAGTTCTAAATAAGCTAACATTAGCTACGGGAAGGATTCCACAGCTCCCACTTCCACACAGTAGAGGCTTTGTCAACAAAGCACAGAAAGAGGTGAAACTTATCAGCTTTTCCAAAACCCACTGTTTTGAGGCAGCAGTCTCAAAATAAATGAGAAATAGATGAAATTAATAAGACTTCAGGCATCCCAGAAGATAATCCTGAAGTAGCATTTAGGTATTCAGCATTCGTTCAGTGGAACGAAGACCAAAACCTTCAAGTTGTACAGATGAGTCACCTCATGAACATCAATAACCTCAGGTGCTTTTTTCTCACGGACTTGTAGCAGCAGCAGCAGAACAGAATATTTATTTAAGTACTTAGCAAAAGGCAGAGTAATACAAAAAAGGACAGTAAAAGGTCTTTGATATACAACAGAAATAGTTTTAAAGCTAGAAAATTCAAGTGAACAATCTTAATTTAAGAGATGATCATTTCCTTACTGAATTTTGGACTATATCTAGGCTTATGGCACCCATTTGTTTTTGAGGCATGTTCTCTTATTTTTTGTTCAGCATCTGGAGTAGGTTTCTATCAGGATATGAACACAGTCCATGTGTTCTTTTTCTCTCAGAAAAAGAACATGATTCTTTTCTCTCATAAACTTGATATATTTTCATGTTGTTGTGAAAGAAATACTCAGTTATCACTGAGAGCTGCTTCTTCAGATGTTGTCTAGGCTAAGAAACTTACTCCTTAAAGATTTACAGATTCCTAGTTTTAGCTGAAGAAAGGCCTATTCCAGAGGCTGAAGTTAATACTTTGGTGTTTACAATGTATTTTCTCCAGGCAATTAGAGACAAAACTCGGAACAGGTGCCTCAGACAAGGCTTTATCTTATTTTCTGCTATTACTGGTAACACCCAAAATTTATCTCAAGTAGAGATATCTAAAACAGTAATACTAATGTAAGAGTATTGATTTTGGTATATCTAGTTTTCCTTCTTACCTCTCCAATTTTCATTAAACATCCATCTGAGGTCTGAATTTGAGATCTAAGAATCAGGGACTTGGTAGCTGGGCTGCTTTGTAAGAATGGGTCATCTTTCAAGAATAGTACTGACATGACATTGCTTACGTTCTTCTGCCAAAATCTAAGTAGCAGAGATTTTCAACCAGAACAAGATCAACTCTGCTTAAACTGGTGGCTGAACAAGCAGCTGCTTGTTCTGGTATAACCAGCTCCCGTAAACTTACTCATTCAAATACATCTGTAACTGTAATAAATTCCTTTATTTAACAATTGCTTACATTTTGTTTTCGAGACTGTAAAAGACTGATACTGGAATTTCTGGTGGAGAAACAAATATTCCTGCAGGAATCCTAGAGCCCTGGCTGTTATCTGTAGTTCTACAATACTGTGGGACTGTGATTAATGGTAACACACAAACTGGTGTGAAGAGGGGGCAGGTTTGTGGAGCTCTAAAGGACTCTTCATAGATCCCATGCCCATGTGAAGTAGCACTTGGCACTGATTTATGGACATACCAGACTATTGCACTGGTTTATTCACAGATCTTGCATCTTGGCTTGAAGCCAAAAGTGCTGCTGCTGCTGGAGCTTACCTGAGCAAGAACTGCAAAAGGGAGCACAGCTCTCTACCCCTGGTGTGAGAAAGGTGGTTCTGGTCAGGAAATGTCTAACAACCAGTGCATGAATAATGTTGGCTTTGACTCCTTTTTCAGCTCTGGGTCTTTTGTTAAATGTGACTTCGTATATCCCTCTTCCAGTGTTTCTGATTGCCAACAAATTCTCCTGAAGTAGCTTGGTACACATTAAATGTTACAAGTAGATTAGAAAACAAGAAAGAAAGGCACACAAAATTAGACTTCTTTCTACATTTGAAACCTGAAAGAAGTAGCTAAAGTTTTGAAAGTAATGCCTACAATAGTTCTGTAATGGCCCCGAATATTGTGTTTAAACTCCTCTTTTCTAGATGTTGCCCTTTTTTTCACTAGGTCCTGTAATAATGATAATAACAGTAACAACATCAACAACTCCAATGCAACTTTTAATTAGTGAAAGCTGGGTTTTTAAAAAAAGTTAAATTGTCATCTAGATGCTTACAATATTGTGAATTCAGAATGAATGTATTTAAAAAGCTATCCTGAATCAGTCAGAAAAGTATTATGTATATTTAATACATGCAATAAATTCATTTCATAATCAAATTTTACTTATAACCCTCACCCCATTCCTTATTCATACCTAATAGTGGTGATAAGCTTGAGAATTAAAAAACCAGCAAGTAACAGTTGCTTATGACAAATAGACCTGAAAGCTTTTCCTTACACTTTCCCATCCAAATTCATACATGGAATAAGAAAAATATAAGAAGTTTAAATTCAAAAAAATTAGAATTATAAGCTACCCAATATTCAGAAGAAAAGTTTCTTCTTACCTTTTACCTAAACGTATGGGATGCAAAGCACGGCCAGTGTAGAGTCTAGGAATAAAAATATGTATGATTTAATAAGAGGCAGGAATGTGAGACAATTAAAAGCAGCACAACAGAAAGAAGATAATAGCATGTTACTGTATACAGCATGCTAATAACTCTTTTATGTTCATTCTTTTCCTAGGAATTTAGTAATTTGCCATAATACAACATAACATTTCTAAATTTCTATGAAGATTTTAGAAGTAGACTTTCCTTATTTTTTTGTATCTCTGAGATAGAACTTTCCATTTCTCTTCACTGCTTAAAACATTATTCATATTTATGCTTGATAGAATGCATTATGAATAATATAGCTTGAAAGTTAAATACTAATTTAAACATCTTTTATTCTCCATTGTTAATCTTGTTTTCTCAATAACCAAAACCAGATTGAAGACAAAATGTTGTTCAATACATGAAATTAGAAATCTGTAAACATAGTGAACATTGTATTAAGTATAGCTGTTCATAAGGGCCTTGAATAATATTCACACTCTAAGAAAAGACAACATAGTAAGACTCTAAAATTTTATGCTGATAGTGTGTTTAGATAGTTACAGAAAACAGAAAGGGAAAAGTTATACTGCAGGAAGGGAAAAGTAACACTGCAGATAAATATTCATCTTAAGTAGAGCATTCATAATTAGTAGTCACCTGTGAAAATACTGACCAAATGGCAAACAGTAATTTTCATACCGAAGGAGTTGCTATACAGATGAATTCCTAACATTTTTGAGGCAGTTAAAAATGTCAGTGCTTAACACTATAGTAAAACTATTCATACCAGGATTTGGATTGTGGACTACAAAGCAGCAAATGAAGAAAGAATATCCAAATCACTTACCAAAAAAGAACAGAATCTAGAATGAAGCTTTAAGCATTTCATTTATTACATATATGTGGATAGGCTTTAGCTTTGTGTTAAATGAATTTATCCAAGGACAGTGACATCAATTAAATTCATTCATAATAGCCTAATTGTCCTTTTTCTGGTCATTTATTACAAATGACCCACCTTTTTACTATGTGTTTATGCTGCGTTTCTCTACTTTATCAAGTAATTCAGGAAAGAACCAACATATTGAAAGTAGCATGTGTTCAGGATTGTGATCTCTCTAGTATATTTGCATTTCACAAAGGAGGAAGTTAAAGAATTAAACTAGAATGCAAAAATAAGTTAATGAAAAAAAAAAGGGTTCAGCAGTGGGTAATTCAGTAAAGGGGGAAGGGTAACAGTAAGTAAGGCAGGTAAAGATCTGAAAGGACTATGCACATGGAATGACCATCTTCAGTCATAGACTTGCCAAGATGGTAAAGAGGCTTTAAACTAAAGTTGCCAGGGGAGGAGAACCTTCTTCCATCCCAGTCCTACAGGTTTGATGCCAGTACCCCCACAAGAGATGCTCAGAACCTGGAGAAGGATCATAGTGATGCCTAAAGATTTTTAGCTTCATTATATATTTGTAGCTTTGTAGATTTTTAATATATAGCTGCATAGTTTCTAGCACTTTCTTACACTTTAGAAGAGTAGCTACCCTTTCTGACACATTATATCACATTCTTGAAATGCTGTTTGGTCTTATTTTCAAGGAAAAGAATTTCTAACAAGATCTTGTTTTGCACCAGCACCTGGAAGACATAACAAGATACAGGGCTAAGAACCCCTTGGAGGGACTCCAGTGGGGCAGGTCCACGGGTGGGTTACCAGGGCAACCAGACTCCCATTGGATGTACTTGCGAGATATACTAATTACTTAAACTGATAAAAATTGTGAAAATTTTATGCTGCGTGTGCACATAGGGATACGTGCATCCGAAAGCTTTCATTAAAAGACTGATCTTTATGTTATCCATTTAATATTGCTTGGAACGTTTTTCTTCTGATTTTAGGCAACAATAGGTTAGCAGGAGAGCACCTGAAGACCAGCGTAAAGGAATTCCAGCCAGTCCAGCCAGTGAGTTGGCTTCTATGCAAACACACACAACATGGGGAATAAACAACAGGAGTTAGAGATGTGCACGTGCCTACAGGGCTACACTCTTATTGGAACCATGGAGACATGGTGGGATGGGTCCTGTGACTGGTGTTAAGATGGAAGGTATAGACTTTCAGACATATCAGTAGGATGCATTTCTTCAGAGACAGACAAGAGCACCCTCACATTCACAAGCCCTCACCTTCACAAGGGACTTCAACCATAACAATATCTATTGGAAGTTGAACACAGCAGGGCATAAGCAATACAGGAGATTCCTGAAGTGTGTTGATGATAACTTCCTTCTCCAGGTGACACAGAAGCCAACAAGGAGAGGTTCTTTGCTGGACCTTGTTCTCACGAACAAGGAGGGGCTGCTGCGGCATGTGACGCTCAAGGGCAGCTTTGGCTGCAAGTGACCATGGAATGTGGCTTTCAAGATACTTAGGGCAGTGAGGAGGGTGCATAGCAAGCTCACTGCCCTGGACTTCAGCAGAGGAGACTGCTCTCTTCAAGGATCTGCTTGGTAGAGTACCACTGACTGGCATCAGAGCTGCATCTCTGCTGTATGACGTAGAGCATAGTCTGTGCTGACAGAATTATAGCTATGCAGGGAACAGGACTGGCTGGCTTTTAGATTGAGATAACTTGTAAATGATTCAGAATCATTAAGTTACACACATTTTGTCCTGTGAAAACTCATGTCCTCCACATCTGCCACAGCAAGTAGGTGTAACTTGTCATACATAATGATTCAAATCAGCAGTTTAACTTGTTTAGGCAGACTGAGAAGCAGTGATGGAACTATGGACATACATATTTTTCCCACACTGGTCATAGTTAGATTTTAGGATCTTTTTGGGGTTTAAACCCAGCTGGCAACAAAGAACCCCACAGTCACTCACTTACCTCCTCCCCACCCTGGTGCAATGGGGAGGAGAGCCAAAAGCAAAATTTTTAGATTGAGATAAGAACAGTTTAATAATTTAAATAAAGTTTAAAAAAAATGTAAATAATAATAATGAGAATAAAAAGGAAGAACAAGTGATGAACAAAGCAATTGCTCACTATCCGCTGACCAATGCCAGACACCATCCCTGAACCCCAGCTAGACTCCCTTACAGGTAACTCCCTCAGTGTATACAACAGGGCAGGTTGGTCTATAGCGTAAAACATCCCTTTTGCCAGTTCAGGTAAGCTGTCCAAGCTATGCTCCCTCACAGTTGTTTTGGTTTTTTTTGTTGTCATTGGGGTCTTTTTGTGGTTTGTTTGTTTGTTTGTTTGTTTTTGGTTGATTGGTTGGGTTTTGTTTTTGGTTTGGTAGGGGTTTATTTTTTGTTTGTTTGCTTTGTTTTGTTTGTTTGTTTATGTACCTCCACGCTGGCAGAGCATGAGACCAAGAAAGTCCTTGGATAAACACAACTTAGCAACAACCAAAACACCAGGCTGTTACCAACATTATTCTCATACCAAATCCAAACACAGCACTGTACAAGCTACCAAGAAGAAATTAACTCTATCCCAGCCTAAACCAGGACAGATCTTCGGCTCAAGAATTCTGACACATTTACTTTAGGGTGTTTAGCAGACAGTTCTGGTAAATACTGCTAAAGATTTAAGATGACTAACTTTCATTGTGCTTAAAAGAATTTGTAAGAAATACTGGGAGGTGAGGGGGTCAACCAAAGCTACATCTAGATATGGAATAAAATCTTAATAAAAAAATATTGTCTCCAGGTTATTAGTGACCAGGCCTGGATTCTTACAGGCTTGCCAAGCATTAAAAAAATTTTTTTTTGTCTTCTTGTTATCAAGATCAAATGTAATGAGCTCAAAAAGAGATATCAGACTGCAGACATGAGAGTTTTATCAACAGCTTGGAAATCATTGGGCATGTAGAAGACCAATGCTTACCAGTCTTTACTTGTCAGAACTAAGCAGAACAAGGATGGAAATTTGATTTACTATTTTTTACTGACTATTCCAACCAGCAGACTAATAGCTTTTCTAGGAGATGTCTGTATTACACGAACTTTGTTCATGTTCTGTACTGACTTTAGAAGCTTTCCAACAGCAGCAGCAGCAGTAATAACAACAACAAACAAAAAAACCCCCCACAAAATCCTAACAAACAAAACCCAAACAATCAGAAAAACAAAACCCCAAAAAATCAGTTATAACTTGTATGTTTTGATATTAGCTCAGTAGCACTTAGCAAAAGGAAAAAAACAATTGTAGTATTTCTAAACATTTCTTCCTAATAGAGAAACCACATGAACAGGCTATCTAGTCCAATTATTTGTGAATTTATGTTTCATTGCAGATGTTCAAAACGTAGAGCACACTGTGAGTCACTGGAAGATGAAGAGCCATGGAAACGTGTGGCTCATTTCAAAAATAATCTCCTTAATGGGATGGTAAATTGTGCTTTCTTTGAACAATGGTTCAAGTACCAAAATGCTGTGTCTATGTAAACAGTTTTTGACCGAGAATTTTCAAGCAGTTGCTCATGTCTTTATGCGCATCTGAAATAAAAGGGCACTAAGCTACACAATGGCTCTTTGAAGGGTAAACTCTGCCAGTGTAATCAATGGGTGATAGTGTTTCATCTGTCGGGTTTCCAGTCAGGTTATGACTTATGACTTTGTATCTTCCCCATTGCCTTTTGCCAACATTGTTTTCAGTTGCTCTAAGCTATAGTGATTCCAGTTCTCTGCGTTTTCCATGTGAAGAAAGTGGGATCCAAACAACTTCATGCATTCTGGTGTGAATCCTTTGTGGCTGTATGATGCTGTGATGCCATGCAAGTCAGGGAAGATGTAGTGATACAATGTGAAGGTTGACCCAAAAAATCAAGGGAGATGATATTGACACCATCAAATGGATGAATGAAACCATATGATAAATACTGATGGGCTCCTGGTAGTTCTGACAGGAGAAATACAGTAACCATCACTTCACTTCATCCACTATTGAATGTAGTCCTCATTTATGTTTGTCTCAGTTGACTAAGATTGGAGGCACAATAGAGGTTACTGCATATATACTTAATTCAGTTCTGACTAGGGAAGTATAGAAAAATAGTTGTCACACCTCTTTTCTGCAGTTATATTTCTTAGTTTACATTTATAATCCATTATATAAAATCTACTAAAGCATGCAAAATGCCTCTTAAATCACCTTCAACTTTCTTTAATCTTTTTATGTTACTAAAAGCATGGAATAGTTGAAAGTGAAGTATCAAAATTAATATGAATATTAAAACTGAATAAAGGCACTATTAATTTTACATTACGGCTGGGTGTTATATACAGATAAGAGGCACAAGCATCAGTTACAAAGACACAGCTTATACACTGCGAATATTGTGTATCTCTGAATTAGCAACAAGTTCTTTACATTTATAGCAATTAATCATAAGAAGTTAAAAACAATCCACAAATGGGCAAAGTTTAGGGAAGGGAAGTAATATTGGACAATATCTTGTTCCAGATCACATAAGAAACTTAACAACAACATAAAACCAGATGATCTGCCATTTTTTTTATACACAGTGAAACATTTTATTAAACGATTGTAAAAAGTTGCCTTGAGCCCTAAGCAGAGTCTCTGGATCCTGTCATAAAATAAATTATAAAATCATTCTTCAATGGTTCCCATATAACTACCAAAGAAGTTGTAAGAAAAGTTCATGAGGGAAGTATCCAGCTGTGGGTTAAACACAAATTCAAATCCACAGCACAATGGGATTTTCCACATTTCATACAATGTAGAAATCTTGTACTGATTTGGTCTTGTGCCACAGAAGACCCTACACTTCAGTAGTAGCCTATTAAAAATTATTATGGACAGCAGTGGTATCTTTTGTTCTTGAAGAGAATTATTTTTCTTACATACACAGCATGCATTATTATGAAGTTTATAATATGAATTAAAACTCATAATTCTTAGATTTACTGTAGATTGTAAATTTGAATTTGTAATGTTGCATCTGAAAAATTATATATTGTGTCTTACCTGGGCAGATGTTCAGTTTTTTGTTAAACCAGATAAATATTTCCTCAAAGAGATAAATATTAGAGGACAATGCACTTGCCACAGATTTTGCTGTATTTTGCAGATAGACAAAAGCAGCAATAATCTGTGACCAATAAACCAGATTTTGAGAAATTTACTTTTTAATAAAGAATGAATTTCATATCATTGAATACTTATTACATCAATAAACTTAGTCATGCTAATACAGTTTTTTGACTTTGGCAGTACAGAATTTTGGTCCTGGTTCTCCCAGACCAAGTACCCACACATCCAACTCCTGCTAAGGAACTGAAGATTTTCAGCTTAGAAATTGGATAATTAAGTATAAAATGTGAAAATATAATGGAAAACTAAAACTACAGAATAAGGAAGGAAAGTTTTACCTAAAAGCGGTGGCCGTAACAACGTGTTCACAAGTTAAGCAGAAATATGCCTTACCTTTTTCTCTTCAGTCCAGATTCAGTAGAACTGGTACAGAAAAAGTATTTCAAAAGTAAGATCAGTTTAAGTCCTATGAGAAAGAATTGCAGATTCCCAATGTTTTCAGCAACTGAAGTTTCTCATCAGAAAGAATATTGCACTGCCTATTCTGCTGCTTTGCCGTGGGAATTTATTCCCTTTCTTTCAGTCAACAACAGTAAAGTGATGCCACAGGAAATCATTCTGTCCTGAAGGTGATTAAAAATGGAGAAATCAAGACGCTAACAAACAGGGTGGAGCCGAATCCACTCTTCTCATGCCAAAATAGTGTCAATTAAAGATTTATTCTTGTTCTCCTGACTTCAGAGATCCACCCAGTGTCAGAAATTGGTATTGAAGTTCCAGAACATCCTGTCACTGTACACAATACTCTAAGGTAGCACCGAAGTTTTAATCTCTGAAAAAAAGTTTTGACAAACTGAGGGGAGGGCAGAGGGGAAGCACCTTCTTCGTCTGTGAAAGGAATCTGCATTTATGCCTTATTTATGCTTTTGTCATAACAAACATAAACAAAACTTGGTGCTCTGCTTTTCAAGACATGAAATTCTTCAGTTTTGTGATGTCTAGGACACCACTATAACAACAGGATGTTATCTCCCAGCTGCCAAGTCTTGTTATATTTATTTTTTTCTTGATGACATTGACATTTGGTAATACGGATGCAGAAAAGAGAATGACTAGGATTCAAACAAAATCTTCTCAGAAGAAATCTCAATAAAGAAATAAAAAGTGAATATTTTTAACATCCATGAATATTTTAGTAGAATGGATCATGACTTTTAAAAAATATATTTTGCAGCTTTTTGTCTTGAGACTTTATTGGCCTGGTTTTATATTAATTATTTGAGACTTCCACCTGTAAATATGTCCAGCTATATGGAATTCATCTTATGTGTTTAATTTCTCTTATGTCAGACACTGAATTTAAGGTATAAGCCTTAGGCATGCTAGAGCTGGGGTTTTTTTCCCTTCCCCTAAATATTCAAACCCAAAAGAACATTTGTCAAAGGCTGTGAAAATGAGAAACTTGAGAACTCTTCCAGAGTCAGATCTGCCACATGGAGAGCTTCTGAATTTGTTATTTTTTTTCCTGTAAACTGATCTTACACTTCTACTAGAAAAGGCTCACATGCAAATACAACTAGTAATGGAAAGTTTTCTGTACAATAATCAGGCCACTAGTAGCTGCTGGCTGAAATAAGGTACTGAAACTTTTGCAGAAATGGTTCATGGCATGATGTTCAAGAATTATCTGAGGACATTTGCATATATATTTGAGCCTATGGATGTCACTGTCCTTCTACTAATTAAAACAAAGAGATTCCTGCAATGTATCTCTCTTCTGAAGTCCCTTTACATTCAGGGAACTGAACCAACCAGTAAACAAATTTTTCTTCCTGCATTAACTAAGAGAGAAGACTTTGATTATAAATTTATACTGCTAAATGAAATAAATGAATAGCAGCTGGATGCAGCTGCAGCACTGGCCTCTCAGTAATTGACTCTGCTTAACTGTAAAGTTACTCTGTAGATGTATTTGGACTGCTCTGAGGAGACAATTCCAGGAAGTCCCTAGAGAGTGGGCTAATCCTAAACACCAGCTTAGGGATTGAATCTAAACCCACTTATTTAGCAGCACAGGCAAAGTCAAATATCAATCCTCTGTACCTTTGTGACTACCATCCCCTTCAACATGTTTCCTGGCCAAGTTAAGGTTCCTGAGATTTCCTGAATATAGCGTAAAGAAAAGGTGTTTGGAGCTGGACAAAACATTTAAAATTCTTTAATTTTCCTACATATTCATAGTTCAGATTATATTTTAAAATAACAGTGAAGTGCTGCAGGAAAAGCTGAGAAATTGTCCTGGCACTGAGGGTCATGTCACACCTTTTTCCATATCAGTTTAATTCTCTGGGACTGCAGTTGCAACACTTTTCACAGCTAGCAACTGAGAAGTAATATGCATACACCTTTTTTTTGTACTATCACTTTTATAAGGCATTCATTTTTTGATGTCTGGCTCTCTTGTTGGAATGTTTAATAGTATAAATAATCAGGCAACCTGGTGGCACAGTCCAATAGGGTGTCTTTTTCAGCTGGTATGAAAAGACAAAATGGATCAAATGGAAAAAAGATCAAATGGAAAAAAAATAAACAAAACCTAAACAAAAGAAATCATGGAAGGTCATTGCAACTGTTTTTTTAATTGAAAAAAACCCCCCACATCGATACTCTAGTTCTAGGATATCCCCTAACTGTTGCTGTTCCCCACCCTGTTTCAGCCCTCTTCTTAAAAGGGAAAACTCTGCATATTTCCAACTAACACAGACACCTTTTCCAACAAAAACTCCTGTCACCAGCCAGGACTCTTGCTGTTCTGTCCTTAATCCTGTATCATTACATTCTAGCCTTGCCTGTGGAGATTGCCATGACTGCCCCACTGTCATAGAACAACCCTTAACATCCTTCCATGACATCAGAGCTTTTCTCCTACAGAAGCCAGACATAGGGACATGGGTCCTTCCCTGTGGCTCCACAGGCCATCCATAGAATCATAGAATGGTTTGTGTTGGAAGCGACACTAAAGATCATCTACTTCCAACGAACCTACCATGAGCAGAGACACTTTCCACTAGATCAGGTTGCCCAGAGCCCCATTCAACCCAGCCTTGGACACTTTCAGGGGTGGGGCATCCATGAATTCCCTGGGCAACCTGTTCCAGTGCCTCTCCACCCTCATAGTAAAGAATTTCTTCCCAGCATCCCATCTAAACGTACCCTCTTTCAGTTTTAAAGCCATTTCCCCTTTTCCTATCACTACATGCCCTTGTAAAAAGTCCCTCTCCAGCTCTCTTGTCAGCCCCTTTAGGTACTGGAAGGTGCTAAAAGGTTTCCCTGGACCTTCTCTTCTCCAGGCTGAACAGTCACAACTCTCTCAGCCTGTCTTCATCGAGACAGCCCTCTGATCCAGCTTCAGGGTGTGATGTCTGTACTTCCACCAAAGGAGTGAAAGCTTATTATTGCTCTGCAGTACAAATTGCAGGACTTGCTGTCCTGATTAGCACTTCTGTACTTGCACAAGAGCCATTGGCTTTCCTTAGCCATCTGTGTTATACCGATTCCTGATATGCCTTTGGGCCTATGCACAACTGTGGATAACTTTGAAAGCAACTCAGCTTCTTAACATCCCCTGGCACTCCTATGCAAGTGCCTTGCTGCTATGTTGAAGCTCTCCTGCAAGCATTAGTACTGCCTGCTCTTAGCAATAGTAAAATACTACACTCATGTTTTTCCTTATGATGATACCAAACAAGAAAATGCCTTAATTGATCAATCAGCAAGGACAGTGGGTCTGTCTGACACACTCCTGTAAATGCTCTCATCAGCCTTTCCACAGAGCAGTCACCATTTGCTTCTCTTCCAGAACTGTTTTGCAGGACTCAGCCCTAGGAGATGAAAACATTTCCTGGCTGTGCCAGGAGTGCCAGTTACACCTTGATTCCTCATGGCCCTCCCCAGATGACCACCTTGCTGCACCTCAGCTTCTCCTCACTTACTTTGCTGATATTGACTCACCTGGTAGCTCGCCCTGGCAAGGGGTTGTCATTGCATCAGTACAAGCTTGGTTGGCGCCAAACTTTCTGTAACAGCACAGCAATACTGCAGCACTTGTCCAAGTCGTTTGGTCCCTAACATCAGATGAAGGGTCAAAACCAAAGATGCAGCACACCTAGACCCACGGGTTTCCTTTGTAAATTTGCAAGTGGATTTTATGCAAATGTCCAAACAATGTAACCACAAATATACTTATTTAGTAATAAACTTTTTCTCAGGATGAGTAGAGGTCTGTCCATGTAGAAATGCTGATGATACTACTGTTACTAAGAAACTTTTCAGACAATGCATCGTTTTGGAATACTCATTGTACCACATAGTGACCAGGGGACTCATTTCACAGGACACGTTGTCCAGGGGATCTGTGAAGCCTTAGGAATCTAATGGCATTTACATTTTGAAGCTGCTGAAAAGAAGAAATCTGTTTAAAAATTATACTGGCCAAAATTTGTAAATAAACTGGCCCAAAACTGGCAAATGCTTTCCCTTTGGCCCTAATATACATACAGATCGCTGTGAATAAAAACACATGCAATGTCCATGTGAAATTGCAATGGGTAAACCCGTAAGGTTACTGCATAGCCTGCCGAATCCACCACATGGATCCAAGCTACAGGTGAGCTCTAATAGTGGGAAGACTACACACTCACAGGTTGAAAAAAAAACCCTTCCAGAACTTGCCTCTGAATGTACCACCATTGGGGACCACAAACCTGAGTCTACGCCGCAGTGCCACACACCTGACTCAAGATCAACAGCATCAGATCCATAAACATGCTCTGTCCTCAAACAGTTGAAAATCTTTGTATCTTTCCATAAACTATTAAAATACCTTTCGTCAGTTGGTCTATCACTATGCTAAAGACTTAAATGTTTCAAAATGTTGGGTGTGTTCCAATATCCCTCTTCAGTCTAGTGAAGGTGTCATCATGCTTCCCATAGAATGTAATTTGTCAGTAAACCAACCAATCTGGAAAACCCTGAAGGCAGAAATTCCTTGCCCAAGGTCAAAGATGGGAACTGATCCCAGTTGATCCAATAGAGATATGCATGAAGCTCCAACTCCTACCCATCACCTGGGATTAGTTGCACCTGGGAATGCTTGTTATTTGAAAGCAAATGCAACATGCCACATGGGATAGAGTAATTCTCAAAACTGCAGGACATGACAGGATATTGCTTCTATATGTTTCTACAGTGTTTTTAACAGAAAGAACGGTATTGTACCTTCTATACATAGATGACAATACTACAGTAAAATTACACACTCCTCATTAGAAAAAAAAGTCTCAGGAAATTAATATGAAATTTATTTTTTCACTTCTTGTTCCTTCCAGCGTTCTGTGTAGAACCAAATCCATTGCAGTATTTACCTGTCAAATGGAAGTTACAATTGCATATATTATTTTAAAACATGCTAATATGAGCTTTTAGTTTCAGACTTTATGTTTTGAGGAATATCCGAAGTATTTAAAAAGCACAGAGGAAAATACCAAAATAGTGAAAGTGCTGCACTTATTCTACTACATATGTACTTGCATATCTATCCAAGCATAAAAAATTACCACAGACACTTGATCTGTTAAATATCTCTAACTTGGCTGTAGCATCTGCACTCTATACATAACAATATAAATAACTATAATCAACCCTGTACACAATTTGAAGAATTAAGGAACGCCAAACATGCCATCAAAGGGCAAAAAAAAGCATTACACACCACAGTCTTTGGGGTTAACCTTGGGCTAGGTGTCCAATACAAGTACAAACTCAACAGAAAAAGCCTACAGTCTTCTTTGCCTTAAAAAGGGCACGAGTTCTATGGTTCAGTTTCTGACCTTGCTTGCTTACTTCTCTTCAACATGTTGCTCATTTCTAGGAATCTTTGCTCAAAGGCTTGTGTAGGGTCTCAAGTACCAATGCAGGATTGCATTGGTACTTGAAAACCTCTGGGAATACACGAAAGAGTGCTGAGGTTCCTGAGAGGAAATTGCCATTCTTTTTAGCAACATCTAACAGGAGGGAGTTAACTGCTGCTTGAGTGTGTTCCACCTGAAGCTATTTGCAGTGATTATTTTAGGTTCCTAAAAATAGTCTCTCGAAAAAGAGAAAAGCTTCTTGTATGCAATTTGGGAAAGACAGAACTCTCAGAATCAGCTCTTCCACCAGATTATTAATACCTGAGGTGAAAACCTGACATCACATTTTGACATCTTCCAGATTTTAAACAAGTCTTCTTTAGTAACTCATAGGTACTGAATAATTGCACAGTCATGAAAAGGAGATTTTTCTCATCACCAAGTGCACATCTGAGAACATAACAATGTGACTGGTTCGTATTTTAGCATTAACTCATCATAAATACCAAAGTAAAGATTACAGACTACTTTTTTATTTTAAAAGCTCTTATAAATAGTCTTCTTTAAAATATCTCATTTTAATCTCCTTTCTCGTATTAATACCTAATACTTTTACCTCATCCAAGGAAAGATTCCTTTAATATAATTTGCTCAGATATATCTCTTGGTGAAATATTATTTGATTTTAAGCATGTCATGAGGCAAGTATTTCCTTTTATCATTATGCAGCTCTGCCTGCAATTTGAATGTGATTCATTGTTCTTTTTTTCAAACTTATGGTCTCCTCTAATTTTTACTTTCATATGTATTTTGAAGGCATTGTCTTCAAGACACTATGTTCAGACTGTGTTCAGTAAGAACATACCTACACTTAGTGTCTATTTTGAAGTTGGATGTTGGATGTTCCTGCTTGGATAGAACCTGCTTTTTTCTTTGGAAGACCTCACACAGCTTTCTGTTAAAAAAGTAAATGAAAAAATCCACAAGAAATGAACAGCAAGAATAAGAAACAGAACAGCAAAATTATGTGAAATAGTTCAACAGTGTCAAATTATGGATTAACTGGACATTCTGTCAGCTGGCACAGGCAGAATGCAGGAAAAACCACAAAACTGTGGAAGAAATGCAAAGAATACATTTATCTTTGTTACCTCACCAATCGGGAGATCCACCCTGAACCTATGATAGTAATTGACACTTGCAAAGCAAGAAGAGCAAAAATAATTTTAGCCTAAGCCAAATAGTAGCAAAAAATACTGAATGTTTTATATTCTGAAATCTAGCCATCCTTATAACTCAGACTGTGCTTCTGTAAAAACAAAATTCACTTTACTTTTTAATGTTGAATTTAATTTACATGGTAAACATCACTAATTTCCTGCCTCAAACTTTGAAACAAGTCAAATTCTGTGCTGCTGTATTAAAACATATGGTCTTCTGTATTTTAAATTATTCTATTTGTCCTTTACTGAAAATATATTCAGTATTTAAAACAAATTTTTTCTCCAGCAGCGATATAATCTGTTTCAAAGGTATGAAGTCAAATGCAGCTAAAATAAAATTTCTTTATTTTTTGTCTTAAATTCACACATTGCAATGAAACCTCACAAAATATTCTTTATCTATTACTCATGTCATAAGCAAGGAAGTTTCTTAATGTTTTCTATTTGAATAGCAGCTCCCTCACAGTTTTCAAATGTTTACTGCTTCTGTCCAAATGTGTAAGTACCAAAACCATCAGAAAACCACATTGTTTTCATACATGCCATTTTATACTCTTTACAGAAAAGAATTTAATACTGTCGTTCCTCTGTTTATTAACTGTGGTGACCTGTTTCTTACTGAAAATTTAAAATTACTTCCATGACAGTCCTACACGATAGCAAAAAGCTGGAGTATCAGATGACTGAAATGAAAGAAGGGACGCACAACACCATAGGATATGCAAAACCACTGGAAGATTCTCAGGGTCTTCTCTTGCAGATGGTTAAGTACAGATGGTTAAGTTTTCTCTTAGAAATTTATAATACAGATCATATAGCATTGTTGAATAAATTCAGCAGACTTGTTGGATGAACAGTAAGCAAACATACAATAACAATCAATACAGTGGGAATACCCACATCAGGGTAATTGCCCATAAAAGAGCTGACGTTTTGCCAGTTATATAAACATTTATCTTTCCAGTCTAAAAGATACTGATACTAATTTCCTACTGGTGCATGACAACACTTAGAAATAAAGGTAACTGTACAAAGGCAACTGGAATCAAATATACCTCAAGCTCTGGGACGCCCAAGTAAGGACACGTCTGCTGGGAGAGAAATTTCTGCAGCTTGCATGTAGTGATACTGAAACTGCTTTGTAACTACAGTGGACTAGATTTCAGACATGGCCATAAGCACCTAGCAATTTTTAAGAAACCTGCTTGACCTCCAGCTGCTACTTGAGAAAGTTTCCAGTATGTCCTATTTGCATATTTTTAGTACTGTGGGATATGTAAAATAATGTAAGCCTGATTCCTAGAGATACCAACAATTTGAATATAAGTACTGACACAAATGACACACTAATGTAGAATGATGTATATGTGGGGTGAGGAGAGGGAGTGAAAAAAGCAAACCTTTAACTTACTTCTCTGTAAATATCTTATCTTCAACGAAGGGAGTGAAAAAAGCAAACCTTTAACTTACTTCCCTGTAAATATCTTCAACGAATGCACACGGTTTTAAACAGAAAAAAAAGAGAGAAATTTAGGTTATGATATACGCCTTTCATGACTCTACCCTTTTTTGTATGAAATCACTGCAATGGCATCTATTTTGAGTCATATAGTTTGTCCCATTAGCTCAAAAAAGACGGTGAAAAATGTTTTAAGCAAAGAAAAGAAAGCTTGTTTGGCACAACATTTTGGACTTTACAAAGCATATGCATTACCCACTCACTCTATTGTTGGTTATAAATGAAATGTAGAGAGGAAGGCAAGGGAAAAGAAATAGTAACATGATACTGAGTTTTATTTTGGTGCTTGTGATTTCATAGCATGTTACCCACTAAAAAATAACCAACAAAACATCTTAATAATTTACCCTCAGGAAATGCGTGAAGACACAGCCATCTTTCTCCAAGTTTGAAAATCATGGCAAATCTGCAAAGACACTTAGCATGCATAATTGAAAAGAATCTCTCATGTTTCTCAGTTTTAAAAGTCAGGGTTTGTGAGTTTTACAGGCGGCTGACTTAGAAAGGCTTTATTGAAAATGAGTTTTTTTTGCACAAGCAAGTCATCACTGCTCTCCAGTCAGCAGTCTTGGTAGGATGTTGCATGCCTTAATAACCAACTACATAGCAGCAGAATGCTACTTAGAGATATGAAAATAAATCATTGAAGGTGTTCATGCAGTTGTTTTACCCTCTCTGATGCTCACTTCTCCATTGTATCACTGAAGGCATTAGGGCCAATCTTAACTTCTAGGCAATGACAGGTCTGGAAAGCTTTGCAGAAACATCCTTCTTGAAGATTTTAACATTAGTTTAGCTACTAAGAGGGTTCTGGGGGTTAATGCCTGAACACCCGCTGCTTTCCCTTCTATAGCAACCTGTGCCCTGCTTGTGGAGAACAGTATGGCACAGGCCCCACCCACAGAGAAATGGTAGCAACACCCGCAATGAGCACCCTAGAGGCGCAAGACCCTGCAGCCTGGGCGGCGCCAAGGGGAGCTGCCTCTGATCGTCCCGCGGGGCAAGGCAGGGCAGCCCGCCGCCACGCCACCGCTCCCTGCCCCCATGGCGCCGTGCCCATCGATAAGATGGCGGCCTCCTCCCTCGCCTCCTCCACCAACATGGCGGGCCGCGTGCCCATTGGCGCCCGCCGCCGCCGCGCGATAGGCTGAGGCGGCGGCTTCCCCGGCAGTGCTTTGCATGGCCTCGCCCCCGGCAGGGAACTACATTACCCAGGGTGCCGCGCGATACGGGTGTTGCCTCGCGCCGCTTCCTTTCTTACGCATCACGGCTCCGTCTTCTCCCGGGCGGGAGGGACGGGGCGTGGTCTCGCGAGAGTCTGCGCGGTTCGGCGTAGGGGGCGCAGGGCACGCCGAGACCGTTGTCGTGGGCCCATGGCGGCCGCGGAGGCGGCGGCCGCGCCCGACCCCAGCGGGCTCTCCCCGAAGGAGGAAGGGGAACTGGAGGACGGCGAGATCAGCGATGATGACAACAACGGCTTCGGGCCCTGTAGTGGCGGCTCCGAGCCTGCGAGCGGCCACGGCAGCAGCAGCAGCAGTAGCAGGCCGTACTCGAGGCGCCGGCCGCCCCCCGGGCTCCACGGGAGCAGCTCCGTGTCCTCCCCCGGGCGGCCCTTCCCGCGCTCGCGGCACCAGCCGCCGCCCGACACGGGACACGTGCACAGCCACGGCGGGTACCGGCCTAAGGACTCGTTCCGCTCCCACCCGCCGGCGCCGCGGATGCCACCGGGCTCGCACTCCGACACGGGCCCCCGGCTCTCCTTCTGGGAGCGCAGCCACAACGCCCTGGACCGGTTCCGCTTCCGAGGCCGGCCCTACCGGGGCGGTGGGCGCTGGGGCCGGAGTCGAGGCTGCAGCGATCGGCCAGGCAACGCTCCGGGGAGGCCGCCCGGAGGGGGAGGCAGCTCCGGGTTCAGTAGCAGCCAGGGCTGGAGGGAGACGTCGCCTCGAAAATGTATCCTTGAGACGTGAGCGGGTGCGGGGGCCCCGTGCTGCTGCGGTGGGCCTGGGTGTGGCGGTGCCGCGCTACATGGCCGAAAGCCCTGGGCAGGGACGCGTTTCCCTCCCATTCTGGCAGTGGGATTCCCGCAGCGGTAACGGACAGAGAAGCTCCCAGGCTGATCCTGGGGGTTGGGCAGGACAGCCGGGCCTGCTTAAGGAGGGGCTGCTGGGAAGTCGGATTACTGCCGTGACCTGGCTTGCGGCTTGGCCGATCCGTCGGGTGTAGGGAAAAAGAAAAAGCATAGCCTGAAAGGGAGCTTTTGTCGATTGGATTCCGGGTGGCTGCCTTTCTAGCCCCAAGTGCGAATATTGTGAAGTGGGATCAGCCTTTGGTGTGGCAGTTTTAATATGTATAATTAGTGTCATAGTTGTAAAGCTAAAACCCTAAGATTGTTAATTTACTGTATTGGGCAATGAAGGATCTACCATTTTTTTCATTTTCGCTTTCATCCCTTCAGAGGCTATTACACATAGGCTTAGCTTTAGCTAAGCTGGAGTGGGTCTACACACAAAAATTGTAGTTTATATGGGCTTTCAGATGAAAGCCCTACCCACCATTTCTTGTAGGATATTCTCCACTGATTGCTATTAGGAGTTGTTTAGGTGACTCATGATGAGAGTTCAGCTATTTTGTCCTTCTAGGAGTAGGAATTGTGAAAGTGGTGGGAAAAGCTCCCCTAATTTTTCTTGTTTGCTGTGGGAAGTAACGTTAAGAACTGACGCTGAGTGTAGCTTGGGACAGCCTGGGTACTTGATGTAACTGCACTGTTGCCTAAATAAAATGTAGATGAGTGTAAAAAACACTGAGCGAGGGAGATGGTGGTTAAATCCTATTCTCCAGAATTTTACAGTGTTTTACTGTCCTTCATATCAATAGTTAAAGGATGTGTTTTTGCTAGACTGTGCAGGTTGATCTCTTGGATCTGTTGGATCTTGTTTTAGATACAAGATGTCATTAATATTTTTTATTTGTTAAAATATGGATGGAATATATAAACTATCTATAGATACGCTTTTATTTAGTCTCGTGATAAAGTTACAGCATTATTGAAGGCTTCATTGGAGCCCTTCATTCAAGGGTTTTATCTTGAGAGGCAGCAAGTGAAGATGTGATTTGCTCAAGGTTTCACAGTAAGACAATTCTAATGCTGAAAATAGTTTTCAGGTCTCTTACCTTACAGTGTTGCCCTAAGTACCTGATAGTGGTTACTTTCTGAGTAAGGTGTAATTTGCAGAGGGAATGTTTAGATTGTCCTAAACAGACCTTGCAATGTTTCTTAATGAGACCAATGCAGTCTCCTCCCTTTTAATTAAAAGAGTATTCAGAAACCAGTAATTCCATTTTCAAACTGAAAGTAGAAAGTGAGGATGTTGAAAGTGTTTTTATTCCTGGCCCTTACAATTCACTCATCTGATTAAATATGGTAGATGGAGAATGTTCTATTACTCTTGCTCTTTAATAAGTGAACATTCAGCTGTTTATGGATCATACAGTTAAGGAAGGGCAATGATTTTCCCTTAATATGAGTTACTTTCTGTATTTTTCATATCCTTGCCACCTAATAGGTCAGTATTAGAGAATTCATAAATACTAAGGTACCTCCATGTTGCTAACATTAGTGGAGTACCGGTGTAGTTCATTGGCATGTGATTTCTGAGGAGACTTTAACATCAACTGGTACAAGGAGGCTTGTGGCCTGGAATGGTATGTGAAATTCGCCCTGGAAGATAAATGTTTTAAGTGTCTTGAGTCCTGGTTTTGCCTTCTTAGTAGCCAGTACAGTGCTGTGTTTTGGATTTAGTATGAGAATAATGTTGATAACACACTGATGTTTTAGTTGTTGCTGAGAAGTGCCTACACTAAGTCATGGACTTCCAGTGTCCCATGCTCTGCCTGTGAGGAGGTGCACAAGAAACTGGTCATGTGCAGAACTGAGACCCAGACTTGGCCAAAGTGGTGTTGTATACCACGCAATGTCATGCCCTGTGTATAAACTGTGGGGAGTTGGCTGAGAGCCACTGATTGCTGCTTGTGGGTGGGCTGGGCATCTCTCAGTGGGTGGTGAGCAATTGTATTGTGTATCACCCTCCTTCCTTAGGCATTATTCCACTCTCTCTTTTAGTTATCTCCCTTTTCATTATTGTTACTATTTTACTTGATTTCCATTATTAGAGTGTTCTTTTTTCAACCCACTTTCCCTCAACCCTCATTACTTTTTTCCAAGTTCTTTCCCCATCGTACCATGGAAGGGATGGAGGAGTGAGAGTGTGGGGTAATAAGTTGCTGACCAGGGGTAAACTATGGTAGTCTGGTAAGACAGAGATTGTTTACTTGATTTATCCTTGGAACTTGTGCTTTGCACCACATATTGTTGGAATATATAAGTGGAGTAAAGGACATGGTGGAATGCTTAAAGAATTCTTGTTACTTTTTTTGGGGGTGTTAGCTTTTAGTAGGCTTTTCTCTTTCAGTTCTTGGCAACTTTAATGTTAAGCTGTTATATAGTAATTCTCCAGGAATTCTTGCATAGAGAATTGTGGAATTTGAATCTGAAACATAGAACCCTTGTGGGACTTTGTTTCCATTGAATTCTCAACTCTTCACAGTGTACATTTTTCTTCATTTCTAACTCCTCGGTTTCTTCTTTGTAGTTCTCGAATGACGTTTCTCTTGAGTTGATTGAAGCACAGTTGTTGTTTTAATATACACATGCCTGTCTGCCTTTCACAGCACTTCATAGAGTCTTGCATTCTATGTGTAGAACCACATAACATTTTTTTCTACATATGTGAACCACAGAATTTCTGGTGAACACCATTGTGGGAGCTTCTAGCAATTGTATTATCCTGAGCACAAAAACCATCTCAAAACTGTCTTGTTATCCATCTCCAGATGACTTTAGAAGCTACTGAAGTATTCCAATGGCAAATAGCAGTTAGACTTAATTTTATAAATGATGGTAAGTCAATTAGCTTCAGAATTCCCTGTGACTTAATGAAGTTACAAAGCTGGCTCTTTGCAAGTAGAAATGTGTTGGAAGGGAATTTCGCAAATATGCTTATTGCATAATTTGGTGTTATACTGCATAGAGCTTTTAGTGTTTTCAGCATATTTATAGATGGTTCGATTGTTTTTTGGATTTTATGTAGTTTATCTTTGCTAGTTTCTGCTTTTTGTGCTGATGCTTGAGAAAGCCCTGTATAGCAAAACATTTCCTGGTATTATGGAAGTAGCTTTTGGAGGATACATATCAAGATTCTTCATACTAACGTTAGAACTTAACATAGCAAAACATCCAAGTAGTTGATGCTTGTTGTGAGCAGAAGACAAATATGTTTTCCTCTGGATTCAGTATGTCTGCATTCAGAGGACACCTATTTTAGCTTCTGGTTTTACTCCGTTTATTGTTTTAAGAGACGATGTTGTTGAAAAAGCATTTTGTGTAACTGGGTGTGTGTGTGTCAGCTGTTATCACAGCGGGGTTGATACTGTGAGTCAAGAGTAAAACCTGACTTGGTGTCCTAAAGGGTTTCCCCTTGGGCATGATTATTTTACAGGATAGTTTTCGAGGGTCAGGTTAAGGTAAAAGGAGTTGAACCTCTAATAGTGACAACTTTTGTTTTTGGTAGAGGTGCTTAATAATATTTCCACTGCTTGCCTTGGACATTCATAAGCAACCTTTTCTGAGTAATTAGTAATTCCCAGTTGTCTTCAGAATATCTGAATGTTTTGATTGCAAGTCTTTGTTACTTTTTTTATTCCCTTCAGTTGTTCATTGATTCTTCTGTGCCTTACTTCATTTGCTGTACTGCATTTACTGCAATGTATAATTGTGCTATGGCCAGACTTAGTATTGGCTAAATGTGGCATTTTATGAAAGGGTAAAATGAGTGAGAAAGAACTTGTCTTTTTCAGAATGTCAGATGGGGAGTCAGTACTGGAGTTATGAACTCTGGAAGTCTGACTTTCTATGATGGAGAACCATCTCAGCATTATAGCTGTTGTTTCCAGGAGGGTGGTGTGAGTAAGAGATGAGACTTCTCAGCAATTCGTGACCTTCTTATCATAAGTAGGATATTTGAAATTGTTGGTTTGAAAAATTAATGTGTAATAATGGCTACAGCTTTTGCATGCTGCTTGTGTTTATTAAGGATATTTTTCAAACTAGCTTTAATGTAGAATATGTGAGAATGGTCATAAGTTACGTTTGTCTTAATTTAATCTTCAGTGGCAATAGTGCCACTGTTTAAAGGTTATACAAATTCTTATCTTAAATTTCTTGACCAGTAATTCAGCTAAAACTTTTGGAAGATCCCCATCTAGGAAGCAGAACTACTCTTCTAAAAATGAAAGTTCTGTGGAAGAAAGTTTTGAGGTTCTGCTCTTGAAGTATAAGCAGATACAATTAGAACTTGAACACATTAATAAAGATGAAAGACTGGCTTTGAGCAACAGGGAAGAAAATGAGAAACAAGATGATGAAAAAACAGTGGACACTGAGGACCAAAAAACAGTAGAAAATGACAGTATTAAAATGGACGCTATAAAAGAAGTACCTCCTGAGGAGAAAAATCCGGTTATGGGCTTTCAGGCATTTGAACTGAAACCTCTCAGACAAAAACTGCCTACTCCAGCTGAGAGGAGCAGATTGAAAAAAGGCAAAGAAGGAGTGAAGCAGTCCTTGCAAAAGTCTGAAGTAACAGAATCTGGTCAAGGTAAAGAAATACTTGTAGAGTTATTTTAGCTTGTGAAGTTCTATTTGCTTGCTATTATCTTTTGTATTTATTAGGTATTGGGGAAAACTTTACTGTAATTGAAGTGTTAAAAGTTACAAGTTAAAGATTTGATGTACTTAACTCTTGTGTTTTGTAGTTCCTTGAATTACATAAACCTGTTTGGAAGCATGTTTTTGCTTTGGATTTTTATCTTAAATAATGTGTTTTCTTAGACCAGTTGTTAGGCAGAAAGCATGAGGGCAAGACTTGAAGGTTTTGTTTGCTGTTCACAGCAGAAATCCTTGACTTTTCACTGAAAGTTTAACTTCTACTTTTGCCTTGTTATTTTCTGCAGAAGCAAAATGTGGTTATTTTTTAGCTGACAAGTGAACATTTTGAGACGTGTTTTTTGGCATATCATCTTTGTGTTTTCTTAAGTGTAAGACCAGAATCATGGAATATTCTGAGTTGGAAGGCACCCACAAGAATCATAAAGTCTTAACTCCTAAGTTAATGTCTCACACAGGGATCAAACCTATGACCTTGGCGTTATTAACACCTTAGGATATTTTAATGGGAATTGTTTTTATCATTGTTGATATTCACTAATAGTCAAGAAATCATAGGCCAGAAATGGAAAGGATTTGTAAATGAAATGCAGCCAGAGGGAAGAATAAGTGTCTTGTCAAAGATAGTTCTGGACTGCTGTCTAAAGAGGATAATTGCTGAGATGCATTAGTCAGTTACTGAAAAATGAGAGATCACATCCACCTGGCCTGTGGTAAAAGCACTTCAGCTTACTTCTAAATCTGCAGCAAAATAAGGCAGGTGACTTAAGCTTGCTACTCTAAGGCTTCATGTAGTTCTAGTAGGTGATTGCTGTGGTTGAGGGTGGCACTTGAGGCTATCAACTTGTCATCTGATGTTCACTAATTTGCCAGTGTGTGTAAACTATCCATTTGAGTGGGAAGAGACAAAGTAGTTAACGGCTTGAATACAAATGCAGATGAGTAATTGGCAGGAATATGAAGAAAGGTAGGACTAGAGCACTGAAAGGCAGAATGATTTATGTATAACTTCAGAACGAGACAGAACTTGTAAAGAAAACGAAAGAGAAGACTGATAATTAGTAGTCAAACCACCTCATTCTAGGTCATTTCTCTCCCTTGTGTGTTTCCCATTAATAACAAAATTTGTTTGTTTTTTAAGAGGTCATATGGATTTTATTGACAGACATGAAGAAAACAAATAAATTTTGGTGATAAAAACTAGTAGTCTGTGGGAAGAGAACATAGCAGGACAGGAAGGAGTAAAGCAGCTGTTTAAAAAGCAAAGCAGTCTCAAAAATCCAGCTTTCAAACTTAAAAGCACTGAAGTTGATAATACAGTTCATATGATATTGAAAAATAGATGTTGTAATATGCATATTAAGAGCATTTAATTTTTGCATGATACTCAAATCTATGATATATGAATGATCTGGAAGCAGACAGATTATGTATGAATGAATATGACAATGTAATGCAGGCTTCCATAGAAAAATTCAACTGATTGGGGTTATTGCAGATTCATTTGTATTAAGTGAATATATACTACATTAATCTCCTTACTGCCACAATACATGCTGCATGTATTGGGAAATCAGCAAAATTTGGTTTTCCCATTTTATTTATTTTTAAATGGTGTACTGGATTTTTCTACAGACCTGTAAAAGTTGAGGAACTTGTCTTAAAACTCAGGAAAGTTTGAGTCTCTCAAATTAATTCTCTGTGGTTCAGCTGCTTTGACAGCCTTCTTTACTTCCTGTGTTGTGCATTAGCCTGTTGTGTCCATGTTGTCCCCTTTTGGTTTGAAGGAGCATTGGCATTTGTATAGAATGTCTCTTCATATGCCTGCATCAAAAAAACTACTGTACCACCTGTCTTCCTACTTCCATCCTGTGAACTGGATGGTTAGGAACTTTACTTAGTATAGTATACTAACTTTTTTGAATTTTTGCTGTTGTTCATATGGGTATTAGATAGTACTCTTCTTTTTTTTGTATGTGCATTTAAAAAAAAATGCATGCATGTGCAAGGAGGAAGACATTCAGCATTTTTTAAGTTTCATTTTTGTTTACGTGTAAGGTCTTGGTGTACTTTGAACAGTGCCTTTCTGAATGTAATTTTTATCAAATGGTAGGAAGAGTTAAAGCTGTACAGAATCTGAATTTATTTTCCACCATTTTGAATTGTGGGAAGAAATCTCTCTTTGCAGAAAGACTGATACAGCACAACAACTCCAAGCTTCTCTAAATGTTTCTTTCCTTTGATGCATATAAACATATAAATGTATGGTTATATAAAAAATCCATAATTAGTTTTTGCAACCGATTATATTTCTAATTATTTGCTATAATAAAGTATGTAATACTGCAATATGTACAGCATTATGTATGCTATGTGTAAAGTATAGTATATTAATATGTGTGTGTATATATATACATTATGAGAATTGGCTATCTTTTTGGAAGTCTAAGAAATTAATATTTTAACGTCTAAATGTTTAGTGGGAAAACGGTGCTGTACTATTTGTTTCCATAGGATAACTTTTTTCTGTTTTCCTTTGATGTGAAATGGAGCAAGTGTGTTCTTACTGCAGCTTTGGGCCTTTATATTTAATTCTGCAGAAGAATGACCAGTTACTCAAAATAGCTGCCAGTGAAATATGAGATGCTCAGGACAGCAGCTGATATGAGGTGGTAGTATAAAACACATGACAAGAAGTCTTCCCCTTGTCTGCAAATCTGCTTTTCTCTGTTTCTTGATGAAGTACATGTGAACCTTAAAACAGAGTAACTAAGAAATGACAAATCTTGCCTTCGGCTTATGGAGTCATGATGATTTTATCAGACATGCCAAATTTATATGCATGTTTGTTCAAGTGGTCTTGCATGTACCACTGCTACTGTTTTATACTATGTATCAGTGATACTGATGAAATATGTTTGTATAGATTAAATTTCATGTATCATTTTAATGTAGCTCTGTCTCATGAGGAACAGCTTGTTCAAAAATGTGGTATTTTTTCTCTTGGAAGGTACAGAAGACAAAGAACAAACATCAGTGCGAAAGACTAGCAGTTCAGATGTTGCATCTGAAAAGGTAAGAAAATATTCCTCTATAGATGAGGCATGATTGCATTATGATACTCTGATGGATTTTTCCAAATGGCAGTCCAGAAACATTCCAGTAATAGGAACTGTCAATTTTTAATAAATGACACTTACCGGTAAAGTAGGATTTTTGAGCTCTCTTTTATGTAAAAATAGTGGGGAAAGATTTCAAAAGACCTTCTAAAGAAAAAATTGTGAAATTGTTTCTTGACTTTTTGTCTTGTCCTTTCTTCTGTTTTCTTCTCAAGAAGCTGCTTGATGATGAAGAGGAGATGTCTGAATTGCAACTTAGGCTTCTTGCTCTTCAGTCTGCTAGTAAAAAATGGCAGCAAAAAGAACAACAGGTGATGAAGGAAAGCAAGGAAAAGTTAACAAAAACGAAAAGTGTAACACAGAAAATCAAAGCCAGTACAAAAGCACATTCAACAAAAAAACCTAGTACTACAGGTAATAAGTTTAATGTTACTGAAATGGCTGTCAGTGGTGTGGCCTCAAAAAAAAAAGTTATGTGAGCCATGAACCTTTAGTCATTCTAAATTCTCTCACATTTACTCAAAGCTCCTGAAGACTCTGGGATTAGGTAGAACCAATTAGGTAAGATGGAGTTAATCACATACTTTTTTATTTAAAGGCAAGCAAACTTTGAGGAAGCAACAGACAAAGACGTCAAAGAAGATGCCGCAGCAAAAGGAACTAGACAGGCGGCAGAAAGAGGATGACCAAAGGAAACAAGAAGAAGAAGAGGAGAGAAGAAAGAGAGAAGAAGAAATAAGAAAAATTAGGGACCTCTCAAATCAAGAAGAGCAGTACAATCGATTTATGAAACTAGTTGGAGGAAAGAGGAGATCAAGAAGCAGGGTAACAAATTTCTGATGTGGTGGTCTGGCATTACATATAGGATTAATGAATGATTTCTGTCTTGCCCCACCTGGTTTTGTCACCATCCTGTCTGCATTCCCCTGTTCTTCTCCCCGCTTTGCCCACCCCTAGAATAAACAAAATACAGCAATGAAAGAAAAGCTCAATATACTTAAGTGTTTACAGTGTTCTAATCTCATGCTAGACAAGCATTCCCTTTGGATTTGGAAAGTCAGTTTTGTATGAGTTTTACATTTGCAAGTCAATGGTAAAGCATTTTTCTCCTGAAGACATTTTGAACATTGTGATCAAGGAGCAGCCTTGTAATTTAGTTAGTAATTTAACACTAACCAATCAATGAAACTTCTTTGGCTTTCTGCTTTTAGATTTCAGGATTTTCTTCTCCACATTTTCAAACTTTTTCTGTGTATGCAACTTCAGTGGCTTACTTCTTTCAAAATGTCATTGGAGGGCTTGGTTACTTTGTAGTATTTTTTTGTTATAGTATTTAATCTATTTTGTTGAGGCGTAAGATATGCTCAGACAAAAAATAATTAGTTTAACTTCACATAGTGTCAAATTGATGAAGTAATAGTGTTACTGCAGTGGTCATCATGCTATCCTTGTAGGCAGTTCTTGGTATCTCATACTGAGATTAGCAAAAGGCACTTGAGTAACTAATGGTCTGTCTAATTGGTACATTACAGAAAAAAAAGACTGTTTCTTCAGCATTAATTCTTTCAGCCTGGAAGCAATACAGCTGCTGCAGCTAGATGCTTCAAGTGCTTGGAGCTACTAATGCTGTAAGAAAAAACAGCATCTAAAGAATTGGGACTCCCTGTTTGAGGTCATGTTGTAGAAGAATCATATTTATAGTACTACTGAGTGGAAAATGGAGACTAAAAATGTTTGCCTGTAAACAGTAGATATTCTAAAAGCTACCAAAATGTCTTCTGTATGCCTCTGAAAGATACAAGTTAAGGAGTCTGAGAAGTCATACTTAGGTGTTCTGCATATTTTCAGTCCTGAATATTGATTGGCATCCATACAGTTTTAGGAGATCTTTAAACAATCTGATTTGAGTTGACAGTCTCCGGGTTTGTCTCAGTGTGGCGTGTGACTCCTTCTGGGACAATAAAAATATTCTTCACCTGAGAGTTGTTTCTAGCAAGGGTAGTTCAAGCATTCTTGGTAGTTGCCATGGCAGATTACCAGAAATAGTAAAGCATTTAATTCTCTTGCAGTCTTTCAGGAATATATAACCATGCCGATTTACCAGATATATAATGACCTAATAGATATTTAAAAATTCTTTCCGTATATCATAGCACCCCCCACCCAATCATCCTGGAAGAGATACAGTTTTAAAATTGCCTGTTGATTTGTCTAGTTGCTGCCTGTAGTGGATTTGATTAAGAGGTGATAATTCAGTTTCTTCTTCTTGTACAAGATAAGTAAATTGTATTTATAAATCAATTAGAATAAAAAAATGTAAGGGCCTTTTTCCAAACTTCATTTCTTAGTGGTTTACTCTGAAATAATGATGTAAGATAAGATAAATAAGATGCTTTTTTTGTGTGTTCAGTCTTCAGATACAGACTTGAGATGGTCTTTGGATAAGCAGCCTACAGACAGTGCAGGAGGCATATATCAGTATGATAATTATGATGAAGTTGCTATGGATACAGACAGTGAAACTAACTCACCAGGTAAGACTTAGTTACAGTTTTCTTACATGGTGATTGGTAAAAATAGGTAAGATGTAGGAAATAAGCCACTGTTCTAGAAAGAAGGTGTTTGTTTTGAGCTGTCTGAATTATAAAACTAATGTTTTAAGGTGAGCTAATTGTGTTAATGCTGATTCTTTCCCTTTCTGCTGTAGCGGTATTTTTAAGGTCTTCAGTGTATATTTCTCTCATTGCAGTACTGTAGGTTTTATGCTTGTATATTCCCAATCAGCTGTGCAGGGTGTTGACTAGACAGACAGCAGCTATGCAAAAAAAGGGCCTGGGGGTCCCAGTGGGCATTGAGTGACTTGTGGGTCAGCAGTGTGGCTTTAGTGACAGGTGAACCGTAGCCTGGGTTGTGGCACTCGGGCATTAGTGGCTGGAGGGGGCTGTTAATCACTCATGTGATGGCCAGTTTTCTGGTTTCACAGTAGGGAGAGAGTGACATTCTGGAATGAGCCTAGAAGATGACCTTTTTGTCTAAGGAAAACTGTTTCAGGCCTATTTTTCATAAAGTTGATTGGGAGACTGTAGCACTTGGCTTACAGAAAGAGACTGAGAAAGCTGCATTTGTGTTGAGAAGGCTAAGGAAAGCTTTTGCTCTTGTCTTCAGCTACTTAGTGGGCAGTTACAGACAAGACAGAACCAAACTCTTCAGTCAAATGGGCAACAGAAGGACTAGTAGGAACACTTAAATTGTAGCAAAACGAATTCTGTTTAGATAGAAGATGGTCAAACATTAGAGCAGATTGAAATATGAAATCTCCATCGTCAAATATACCTGGAACTTGACAACCTGACTTTAGGGGCAGCCCTGCTTTGGGCACTTGTGCTAGGTCATTCATCTTCCAGAAGTCTCTTCCAGCCTAAATGATTTATTGACTCTTGAGTCTGAGGTGCAATTAAGGCAGTTGGGCTATGTTCTATCTCAATATGTGGAGAGTGCAGAAAACTTCATTAAGCATGCTACTTGTTTTCCTCTTGCTTTTCATCTTCCACCTTTTTTCTTTTTTTTTCTCCTTTTGTGTCAGTCTTCCTTATACATTACTTTGTTAAAATACTACACCTGGCTATTTTGTATGTGTAAGCTATGCAAATCTCTCTTGATAAAGCATCTTGATCTCTTGTTTAATATTGCAGAATTTATAAGCTGTGCTTTGGGTCTGTTTCTGTCCTCGTTTGTGTTGTGTTGTATTTTTAGTAGCCTGTAATTAGGCTACTGAGATCTTGCTTTAGAAGGTAAATTCTTGCAAATTAAATTCAATTTGAGGGCTATATTACCTTAGCAGTAGTGGTTGCCTGTACTTATATTTTATATGTAAAACAGAATAAGAAAATGTAACTACTCTTCTTTAAAATATACATACATACAGAAGAAAGGCACTGTGCTGTGTCTGGTGTTACCTTTGAAATTAGTGCACAGTAAAAACATTTGTCTCTTTCTGCTGCATTAAATCAGTTGGAGCATAAAGCATGAGTAGTTGCTCAGTTAATACCTGTCAGATATCTTACATTCAGTATTTTAATTACAGCTTCTTCCCCAGTGCAGCCTCCTTTCTATGAGTGTCCAATAGGATATTTTCCGCCTCCAGTACCACCAATTTCCTTGCCACTACCTCCTCCAATTCCAGTAAGTAACCTTGATAATTCTCATTTTGTATCTGATTTCTAATGCTAAAGTAGGATTAAATTTATATTCTTGTTTTGATACAACTCTGTTTAATGATTCCCTTGAAGTATCTGTTAGACTTGTGGTTGCCTTTTTAAAACTATTTCAGCTGTCTTCTGGCTGATGCAGTTGTTGGTTAATGGAGGTTTTCCCTATTGAATTAAAATTCTTTTCATTGTTAGAGCTGTGCTTTTTCATACAGAAAGCAAAAATTGTCTGAAGCACATAAGGAAAAAGAATGAATTGAAACTGTTAGCACAAGGCAACTTTGCCTCTTATCTGTAGGCTACATACATAGGTAGATAAGCTTGTTACCTAGAGGGGGGAAGAGCCAAGAAATATAGCTCATCAGTCATTCAAACTTTGTGCCTTTTGACTGTGTTTTGTCTTCTCACCTAAGAGTCCACATGGAAACTGAATTAGTTTGGGGTTTTCTTCACTACTGATTTTTTTTCACTGAATTGTTGTTGCTCTTCTTAGAAAAGCAACAGAAAGGTATCATTTCCTCTCATGACAGCTTCTGAACTTTTGAGTAAGGGAAATCGTAATTTTGTTAGCTAAGACAGTTTCATAAAACTGTTTAAAAACTGTTGGTCAACTATATTTGTCTGGCTAGATGATCTCTGATTGAGATTCTCATTTATATTTAGTTTGTATGTCTCCACAGCTTCCGCTATCCAAATCTAACTTCATTGCTTCCATTAACCTCTGTGAGAAATTACTAACTGTTCAGTGACTGCCTTTGACAGGGATGTAAATGTAGTTTGAATGTTAATTAAACTGATACAGTTTAGGTTACTTTTAAACCATGGAATAATCTCGGTGTCAACCTGTGGTAAGTAATCATAAAGGAGTAGTAACTGTCAGATTTCAAACCTTTGTTTTACTTTTTTTTCTCAGCCTGTACCGTCTTTGAGCCATCTTTACATGGAGGGTATTCCTTGTGTTTCTCTTGAGCCACCTCCACCTCTTCCCCCTCTTCCCCCTGAAGAGCCTGAACAGCCACCAAAACCTCCATTTGCTGATGAGGAAGAGGAGGAGGAGATGCTCTTAAGAGAAGAATTACTCAAGTCTCTAGCTAACAAACGTGCTTTCAGAGCTGAGGTACTTTGTTTTTTGAATGTAAGCCTCTAGATGGCAATCTTGACCAATATATCAATGCAACCTGCTGTAAGTGAGGCTTGCAGGGGTTTTATGCTGCATTTCTGGAGGCTTTAAAAAAAATCAACAAGAGCCACTCTGGAATTGTAAATTGCATCTTTTCTGTTATTTCTGAAGTAATTATGAAACTTCAAGGTACTGAAAATGAAGTAAGTCAGAGGAATGTGGATTTTCTGCCTGAAAATGTTTATTACATTTGAACTTTCAGTTAGAAAGTAAGATAAGTAACTTTGTTTCAGGATTCTAGGAAAAGGAGTTGGAAGAAGTTAAACTGTTTTTTTGTTGTTGTTTTGAGGATTTCTGTTGGAATGAGAAGCTAAACTTGTGGTTTTGAAAGTATGTATTGGTTTTGACCTTACTTAGTCTTTTGCAGTTAACCTGTGAATAATTGGCCTACTCCTGTGTGCCTTTTTGATATTACTGCAGAATAGCAACATTTGTCTAATACATTTCGGTAGTCTGCCTAAATCACATTTTCAAGTTCCAAGACATGTATGAAAGTCTCATTTATACTGATGCTTTTTAAAATAGCTATACATGGTGTGTATTTTTAAGACCATATTTTTGTTCTGTTTTTTAGGAAACGTCAAGTAACAGTGGTCCGCCTTCCCCTCCCATTCCAGACAACTTGCAGCCTGTGCCAAGAAGCAATCTGTCTGCTGTCAGTATTAATACTGTTTCTCAGCCACGGGTGCAAAATACAAAGTTTGTTAGAGTACCGAGGCTTCCGCGAGCAGTGATCACAGTAAGGAAATACTGGTGCTTCCTACTGATAAGACTGTGAGTTGAAACTGAGCTGAGTTTAAGTGAAGAAAAGACTTAGGTTTTCTAGTGATACAGCACAGAAGAGTGAAGCTTCAGTTAAGTGTTTGAATTATTAGTCACTTTGCCAATCCATATGGTCTTCCAGAAGACTTTGACACTGAAGCAAGAGTTTATAGCTGAAGAGAGCATCAAAATATGCCAACATGCAGTGAAGTAAGAAATTATAAATATAGCTCAGTTATTTTCTTATCCAGACTAGCACAGACAGTGTTGCCAAAACAGAGGTAGTCTTGCTCTTCCTCCTGCACCTGGGCGGTTGATATCTCCCTTCTTTTGAAGTGGGGTCTGGAGCATCAGTCCCATTGCTGAACTTTCTTAAAATGA
>WEKY01026560.1:65383-79419 GCA_013390045.1 Picathartes gymnocephalus | reverse complement strand
AGCATTAATTTCAGGTTGATGTGAATATTGAGATTTGCACTGTTTATGTAGAAGTAGTATATTTAAAGATCAGTCTATGTGCTAATAACACAACCAATTTTAAGTGGCCGATGTTAAAGTATTGAAAAATAATTGTCAGTGTAATATATTCAGGTTTGCTTTCTGAATGCTCTCTTTGGAAGTAATCTCAGTAGTGAACATGGCTCATTTGTAAAAGAATACTTTTTCTCTCCCAAATAAACTTGGTGTAAATACAACAAACAATCCCCCATTAATACTTGTTATGCAGACAGTATAAGTGAATTGGGAGAATGGAGAACTGGTTGCTTGTAAAGTTTGCACTTTGAGGAGTTTGTGGAACTTGTCTTCAGGATGAGGACAACAAAAAGCAATTTCAGTCTGATTTCATTTAATTGTAAGAAACTTTTGGATACCAGGTGGATTTAGAATATTGTGACCCAGCTGAAAGAACTTAAATGTTGGGAACACGGAACAGTTGTTTCCCTGTTGGGAAATTTAAACTGTTTCTTGACAAACTGGTGAAACAAGAAGAATGTTTGCACAAGATACTAAATGCTAGAGATAATGGCTGTATTGTCAATCTTTTTTTTTCTACACAGGTTTTGAGAGACTGTTGTGAGACTAAAGTTATTAGAATACATCACTTGTATGAAAGACAACTTTTATAGCCGAATATTTCTATGTCCTCTTTGTGCTCTCATGGTAGTTGTTCAATAAAAATTTAAACCCAGGGTATTTATTTTGGGCAGGGCTAAGTACATTTAAGTGTCACCTTGTATTTGCTTTGAACCAGGTACCCAGGGTAGCTGAAATGTTTATTACCTCTGACTGCCTGGTGCCTCCAGGTAACAGCTCTTGAGGAAGAGTATTTGACACTAAGCTGTCTGAATTTTTAGATTAGCATCTTTACATAAACAACTGCTGATGTACATACACATTGATACATTGAAACTTGAGTTGCAAACTAGGCAGCTCAAGAGTAAGTTTACTTCTTGTTCTGATGTCCCTGCAGGAGAGTAGTTACTCTTGGCAGAACAGTGTTTTAATTTGTTGACTAGCCTGGAACTCAAGGTCATATAAAAAACATGGGCCCTGTTTTTCATACTCAGACCACTCTTTCAAATTTGAAGTGTACAAGTTAATCTTCATTAGTACTATAAATACTTTTTATTGCCTTGGTGAAGAGATGTTACACTGTAAATTATCTGTATACTTGGATTAAGTGTTCTTCACATTGCTGCTATACCTCAATCAGCTTTAATGTCTAGTAATGATATCTGTCTGCTGACAGAAATACAGTGCTGTCAGCGATATTGTAGGCAGATTTCGTGTGAAAAAATCAAATTTCTTATGAGTAACTATTTCAATTAGAGTGGATTTTAATCTGATCTTCAAAGTATTCAATATCTGGTAAAGCCATTTCTTTTTAATGCTTTTAGAAACACAAATATTAGTATTAACAGGTAATTCTGCTAAAGGATTTAAAGAAGTGCCAAGAAAATAACATGACTTACTGTTCCTCTGTCTTAGTGAAATTTCTATACTTTAAGAAAGAGAATCAGGGCATATGTCATTATGTATTGTTTACTGCTATGAAAAAAACCCTAATAAATACTTCATTAAACGGCTGAGAGGCAAGGGGTAACATGTTTTGCACCACAGAATGGATTGAGCCTTCAAATTGGTTCTGCTGATGGATGTATTTTCTCAGCCCTTTTCTATGGCTACTTTTCTAAACAACATAATGATTCCTACACAGCTGTATCCCTTCTCAGTCATCTGAGAACAGACTAATTCTCAGCAGAAAATGTGTTCATTAGTTGTAATGAAATGTTGCACAAGCATCTTATATTTTTAATCTGTGCATGTGTTCTCTGCATGGATGTAGATACATGCTGTATTGCATGTCTAGGTCTCAATTTAAAGTAATGATTAAGAGAACTTATGGATTCTATACTCACTTAAGTTCAGAGGACCAGATAAGGGGGCTGCCACAGAAGACGAGGAAGGTTATAGGAAGTCAGAGGTGAGAGGCTTCTGGGAAGGTATTTTCGGGGTAATTTCTCCCCTGCCTATCTCCATGTGCATGTATTATTTACTGACAATGAATTGCAAGCTTTCTTGCCAGTTGTCCAACATGAACATATTCCCTACCTCTCCACATCTCTGAGTGTGTGTGTGTGTGTGTAGCTTTATAACCTTTAGTTCATCATATTGAAATTATTTGTTAATGTCTCCAGTATCATTCCAGGTGTTTTTACTAAGTTAATGGTCTTCATTCTCTTCCCCATAAGTGACAGTCTTTTTCAAAATCCAGTTTTTACATGACAAAACATGACATTGCCTTCCTTCAGTTGAGATGGTTGACTGAATATTCTGGATTGAGAGAACAGAATATAACATGGCTGTTATAACTGCAAAGAGATAAGTGCTTTGATCTTTGTCTGCCAGTGAGAAACACTTGTCAGTTTGGTCCTTTGACCCACAAGGCACTGGATTCTCTAAAAGTAGAAGAAATGCAGAGCTGTTCACTAACTCTCGCCTGCCGTCACTCATTTTTAAATATCACATATTAAATAGATTCTGAGTGTTCAGAACATCTGCATAGAAAACTGAGACTGGTTCCTGTAGTCTGCACTAGAAAATAAAGTGATGCTTTCAATTACATAGACCAGCTGAAACAGTCTCTTGTTTCTTGTGTCCAGAAACTTCAAAATGGAGAAATCCAAGAGACCTGCAATAATGTAAATTTCAAGAAAACATGTGTTTTGACAACCTTCATGTTCTGTGTGATAGAAATGGAAGACAGCAGCTGACTTGAGAACAATTACAAGTGTTTAGGTAGAGATGTTATGGGCTGGTCTGACTAATACTTTATTCAGTGGTAGGAATGAATCCATATTATTCACATGTAAAATTGCTTTTAAAAATTGGCAACCAGTCTCAATGTATTTACAAGATTCATGCAGAAGTCTGCTAACTTCCTTTGAAATGCCAATAATAAAGGAAAGAAAAACAGAACTCTTCTTTAATTGCTTCAGGAACTGCCAAAAAATCTAACAGGTGAAACTGCAAACTGATTGCAAACTTGTTACAGCTCTCTTAATACACACAGATATTTGTCAACAAATCTGGCATCAAATCTTAAAATTGGGTGTCTCATTTATGTTCATCTGATTTTCCTTGGTTGTTGTTTTTATTTTGTTAAATATGTAGTTGTTTTACTATGATTATGACCAAAGGTCTATTTTTGCAAGTAGGAGAAAAATCTAAGAATTTAGGATTAGGCCTTGTGAATAACCAAAAGAAATCTGTTTGGAAGGGTAACCATTTCAAAATATGCATCTATATTACTGATATCTGCTGATAAAACTATGTCTAACCAAGTACAAGTTATGGGTGTGATTTGTATGACATTCAGCTATGCTAAAAAAGCTTTCAAGTGTAAAGTGTTCGGAGTTTAGGAAAGTGAGAAGAAAGGGGGAAATTGTATTTCGAGATGATGCTGCAAAGAGGGGACAATGCTTGGAATTTTTCCCTAAGTTACTAGAGGTGACTGGTTACGGAGGTATCATTGTATGGTCTGCAGAAGCTCACTCATTAGTAACAGTGTGTATGCTTTTTTTCCTTTAAAATCAATATACAGTGGAGAAGAGAAACTGAATTCACAAATGCAGCGAGTACCTCAAAGCTTTTCTCAGGTGTCTCCTTAATGAGTTCTCATCCTTTAAATAGGTAACTCTGCTGTACATAACAGTTACTCTTGTTCAAGCTATGCCTGGTTGAGGAAACATGATCCCACGCTCTTGTAATGTGTTCACTGTAGAGGGATGGTACAAATTAGAGCTCAAGGTGCTGTGTCCCTGCTGCTTTTAAGTTCAAGTGTTCATACAATTCTGCTTAGTATGTATCTCCATGTCAGTCCAATTGGTATGCAGCTGTGGCAGGTCAATTCAATTTTAGTGCTGTCAAATTAAAAGGAAGACTTGAGATCTACTTCAGGACCAAAGGGAGGACAGGTGTTGAATCTTAAGATACACCTGGATTGCAAAAATGAATAAAAGTTTGGCATTGGCTTTCAATCTTGACAGTCTTAAGATGCTCCTGCAGCAAATGTGGATGCTTTCAGGTATCCTTACAGTACTGATCTCTTTCACCTGCAGAGAAAGAAACCTGCAAAATTGTTTCTTGCCAGATAAAAACTTTTGTGGAGTCCCAGTAGAAGAAATCATCTCTAATTTCTACCTTTACCTTTGAAGCTGTAAAGGCAAAAAATAAATTGGTGACAGATTCTGACAGCTGGTTATAAAGGAGCAGGCTGTGTTAATTTGCAGTGAGAGGAACAGGGCGTTCTAGTTCTTGTGTCAGTGTGGGCAGGGAGTGGGGAGAGGGAAAGAAATGGGAAGACGGGAATGCTGAGTGCTTTGCCTCACTGTGATTTACAGGACATTCTGGTTGCACACCATTTCTTTTGAAGGAGCAATGATCTCCACATTCAGTTAAAATCTTTTTGAATAAAAAACCTCCACACAGATCAACCTGACAATTTTTCTTCTTAGAAACAGTGCCATTTTCAGATGGCAAATACAGCATCATGGACATTAATTTCCTTATTTCCTTAATGCCAGTTATCAACAGATTACAGTGAAATTTTCTTTCTGACAAATATTCACCTCTAAAATTCTTTGTCATGCCAACAAAGTGCAAAACCTTGTGATAGAAGTTTACCAAAATGCAAGAGAAGTGATTGAATTGGTTCCTTTTGCCCAATATTCAGAAAATGAATCAGGATTGTTGGAGTGAGTCCAGAGGATGATTCTGAATTTGATGGGAAAACTACTAGAAGAAAGCATCATTTTCTGAATACAGTGGTGGAAAAAATACAGGAAAGCTGTGTTCTAGAAGAGTCCTCAGGACTTGTGGAAGGTTAGTGGAACCAGATGTTACATGAATTCTCCTGTCTCTAGTGCTGTTAAAGCCTCACCATGCTTATTTGAAGGATGATAAGCCCAGCCTGTTGGCCAGTCCTGTCAGAGCTATAGGTTTTTGGAAAATCTATTGTTGGGCTTCTGTCTTGGAGGTACTTCTCCTTATTTGCAAGTCTTGTTAACCACCAGGGTATGATCAACATCTGGCAAATCAGACTCTTCCACTATGTCGGAATGATAACTATAATGAAGGTGGCTTCAAAGTTAATGCAAAGCAAACTGGAGAAATACATCATGTAATTGTTAACAAGTCAGCCTCAGAATCCCGTAGGAGAAGCTCTTGCCAGAGCTGTGCACAGTGCAGAGCAATAGCATGGATATTCCCTGTGGTAGCTGGTAGTCTGCATGTCCATTGTTCCTCCAACTCTTGAAGTTTTGTGTGCTGGGCACTCTTCGTGCAGGAAAATGTAAAAAAAATAAACCAAACATCTGAATGCTAGGCAGATGATACTTGGGTGAAGGCAGTTATATTGGTAATAACCAGGGAGTTTACTGGCTTTTTGCATGACTTTTCTGGCAGTAGGGAGAAGTATCTGAACAAGTCTCTAAGACAGACTGATAGTATTTGAGCTATTAGTGATCTCCAGCACTGGCAGGAGCAAGTGTTAGGCAATAGAGTTCTGAAAGGTTGAGTTATACCAGGTAAGGTAAGTTGTAGTGTGTAAAGCCAACTGAACATTTTAAGAATGTCAGAAATGTAATGCTGTGTCAGCCAGTGTGGCTGGAATTGCACGCAGCACTGCAGTGCAATTACTGCATGGGCTACACTGTGGCAGAATGATGCTGGCTGCTTTGGCCTCAGTAGTCTTTTTGGTGATGCCTGGTGTTTTGTAGGCTGGCACTGCACAATGCAGCAAGGATTTCAGGGAATTGTCTGTGATTTCCTGACATCCTGTATCAAATGTAAGTCAGTTGTCTCTAGAAAAATAACTTTTGCGTGTTTGACCAATTCATGTTATCTGAAAAGCATCCAGTCTTGTTTTGGAGACATCAAGACTTGAAGAATCCACTGCCTCTTTGGTATTTAACCAAATGGTTAATTATCATGATAACTTTTAAAAAATCTGATTTCTTATATAACTTTATTTGGAGCAGATCTCAACCTTTTTTTGTTTGTTTTGTTTTGTTTTCTGCATTACTCTGTTTTTAAATGGTGTTTTCTTTACATGATACTTAATTTCCTAAACAAGGCAAATATTTTTTTTATTCTGCCAGTTGTTATGGCAGAAACTGGTGACTTCTCAGGTCTCTGAACTCATAATTGCTATGCAGAAGTAGCAACTCATGTTCGTGTTACTGCGTCTCCTTCAGAGTGTTTCTGACCAGTAGGAGAATGGATCTCTTGGAATTTTCCCCAGTTGATCCTAGAAAGTCTCCTTCTCCCCTCTCTGCTGAGGACCTCGCTTTTGGAACATAATAACGTAGCCTTGTATGCAAATTTTCTCTTAGGGTCGCATCAGGCTGGACAAACCGTGTTCTCTAATACTGTCTTCCAAATTCCTTTGGCACATAGGCATGAGCCGAGCGTCCTCAGGATGCCACTGTTGTTCCGTGACCTGTTTAAAGGCACGTGATGAGCCCCAAGGGAGCCGCTCTTTTTTTTAAGATTTTTTATACTAATTCTGGATCTGCTGATTTTCTAAAGACCTCTCTCGAGTTATTAACATAATTGAAAAATCTAATTTAAATGCGTGATTTTTTCATTCCTTCTAAACACAGAACAGTTGCTGAGCACTCCTTTGTCAACAACGTTTTCCTTGCCTCTGGATAGTAATGAACTGATGACGTTGCTAAAATTATTCATTGTCCTCGGCAACTTTCTTAGCCATTTGTCATCGTACTCACAACATACAGTGTTTTCTGACAATGTTTTAAGCTACCTACTTAGGTAGGTAAAAGGTTTAGAAACTTGCCGAAGTTACATGTAGCTTTCTACTCCCTCTGGTGGTCTGGCAATGGAGCTGGCAAATAGTTTAACTTGCTGACTGCAACAAGCAACACCTTTGAATGCGGTATGACATTGTGTTTTATTTTTACCCTTAAGAAATAGTCGAAAATGGTACATGGCTGGTTTTCTGTTTTGATAAGCAGAGGCCTAATAAAGTGCAAAACCGATGTATCTTTCTTAAAACACAAGACTTTTTAAAAATCCAGAATGCTATTCTTGTCACTGTTTTCATAAGTCAAAAGAATAGGAAAACATCTTTGCCTCTGATGTTCAGTTTGTCTAGGAAGATTTTCTTTCTTGAGTTTAAGCTAGAGATTAAACTACAATCTGGATCACATCTAGAATTTAGCTGAATTGTGTCTGTAAGTTTTGTTATTGTGCAAAGACAGTGTGGGGTCCCTCTTCACCTGCTTCCCTTCAAACTGTGTTGGACACCAGTTTGAAACAGAGCAGGAAACAGACTTGCCATGAGAGTAGCACTGTGAAAGACCCATGATTAGACCCTGCTCTGGATTTTCCCTGAACTTAAAAGTAGCCGAAACAACCTGAAATCCTTAGATCTTTGAAGAAGACTGAAATGTTTGACTGACACAATAAACACTGAGAAACAGCAAACTATGGCATTTTTCTTTCCATTTTACTTCCTATTTCTTACTACATGTTAATATAGGATAGCAAATTTACTGACACCATACCATTGTAAAAATACAGTTGTGGAGCAAGTCACTATTCAGATATAAATACATTTATTCAGCCTCCAAAAAACAGTGGAGTGCGGTGGGTTTTTTTAGATTCTGGGAGATGACTTTTTTTTTGATGTGGGTAAATATGTGCACTTTTGGTTCAGAGGATATTTTGTGGCAGGTTTAAAATGTAGTAATATGAAACACTGAGCTGGAAGAATAGGATTTTAAGAGATACTGCCAGTTTTGTGATACTCTGTTGCCCTTTCACTGGCAGTTCTGGCTCCCATTTCACATGAATGGGCTTGGAAAGGACCTTTTTTGGAGTCTGAATTTTTTTTCCACACATTTAGTAATTAAACTTTGGATTCAGATAATCGATATCAATGACTGCTAGCCTTTTATTAAAGACTGTGAATTAACATCAAGGGATTTAATAAAATAGTGAAAAAATCTGTTTGCCTGATTGTACAGGCATACATTCCATTTTCAATATCAATTGCCCATTATCTCACAAGTGCAGCATGAACTGAATCACTTTGAAGGCAATAAACTACAAAATCAAAAGTCCATTGTGAAGAAAGCTTTTCAGGTTCCTAAGTTTTCTTGAATTGTTTTGTGTATGATTTTAACTTTCAATTAAGCTATAAGGGTCTCGGCGATGAAGAGAGACGGAGAGACTGACTCGTGGTCAGAATCTGAATTTATTGTGGACTATACACGTTTATATACTATTCTAGGAGGATTAATAATTCTCTAATACAAGATTGGGTTAACAAACTTACACATTTTACAAACATCTCTTGCTTGTAGAAGTTGATGTAATTTTCTTCTTCCAGGAAGCCTTGATCCAATCTTCAGCTATCTTGATTAACTCTTCACAGCTCTGTTTGCTGCTGCCAGGGCATCCTGCTTATCAAATCTCTTATGCTAATAAGATCCTGGGTGCTCTCCGTCCTATGTATCCCAACATAAGGGCTTAATGGTTTACAAAATAATGTAGATTTGCAGATTTAACCATTTTATCTCTAAGAAAATAAACTCATCTAAGTACAAAACCCTGAAATGTTGAAATAATTTGATAAAGTTTATTTCACATTTTACATGACTGTCTTCCTCGCTTATGAGGTAGGGGTGGCAGGTTTTATAATGGGCTTGTTTTCAGACTGTTGATTTAGTGGACACTGTTCAGCCTCACTTCCCTTCAAACAGCATGTTTATACTCTCAAAAGGGAGACAAATGTCACTGTAGAATTATTTTCTCAAACAATTTTCATATGGTCTGTTCTAAATTTCATAGAGATTAATGACTTCAGTAGGGATGGAGAACTGTGTAGTTACCTCCAATGTTGCACTAACTGGAAAAAAAAAAAAAAGACTTCCATTCCAGTGAAAGTTTTGCTTCCATAATGGTTACAAGCTGTGCTCTTCACTGTAGAGAAATTAATTATCGCACTAATGAGTCTTGGCCTGAGAATTTTTGCACTTCACATTTGAGAAAATAGCAGACGGTAGTAGGAGTTGATTATGATTGCCTTAAAATACAAATAGTATTTGAATTGCATCTCTGCTCACTTGCATTAGCAATATGTTTAACATTCTAATAGGCATTACAATGTTGATTTGAATTGAAAGATAAAAGATTGGTAAAATTACCATTTGTGCTGAGGAGAAACCTTTTATTATTTACTTTTTATTTTATTTTACTGTGGATATAAGAAAAAGGACTTTTATGCTGTCTTCTGTAGCATCATATTTCCCTTAAAATTGTTTTCTTTCTCTGATGTATGCTATAGGTAGAAAAATAATTTTAATAACCAGCATTATGACTAGTAGTTTCAAACAAACCTTTTGGAAAAAAACCAGCATACCACGGGTCAGTGTGCTAAACTAAAACCAGAGTAATAGGTAAACTTGCATATTAAACACTTTTTCTTTAAATAGTGAAACATCACTGGCCATTAAGCATTGCTAACCTTTGACACAATTTGGCTGTTAATCTTGGATTCTTCCCCGTCACCTCAGTGGTGAATAGTATTTGTCTAAGAAGCCAAAAATTCAATCTCTAATAAAAAACCCACTGACCTTGTAAGTTTGCTTGCAGAAGGTTTTTTCCTCTCTTCTGGGTTTTGAGCATTCTATTTTCATATGTTGCCTTTATAAATGCAAGTACTTTTTGACTTCGTTTTTCTGATTCCTTGTTACAGAATGTTTAATATCTTAGCAGAGATTAAAGTGCTACTATATTTAAGTCAGTTTATATTGTCTATAGCTTTAACATTGTCACCAGTTTAAAGGCCCATCATACCTATTTCTCATAGATCTGTGCAGAATACTAGTGCAGAATGTTTCTTTACCAGGTTTATTTTCAGGTTATGAGAAGTATGAGAGTACCATATCCATGTGTGTATTGGGTTTGTGTGGCCAGATTTTGGTAGTGAAGAGGACACTGCTGGAGTGGCTTCTGTGAGAAGCTGCTGAAGTTTTCCCCACATCCAGCAAAGCCATTGCCAGTTGGCTTCAGGATGGGCCCAGCGCTGGCCAAGGCTGAGTTCATCAGAGATGGTAGTAAAGCCTCTGTGATAACATATTTAAGAAAGGAAAAAAGTTATCGCACAGATGTAATTGTGGCCAGGAAGAGAGGAGTGAGAATGTGTGAGAGGAACAGCTCTGCAGACACCAAAGAGTGCAGAAGGAGGGGCAGGAGGTGCTCCGGGCACCGGAGCTGAGGTTCCCCTGGTGCAGCCCGTGGTGCAGACCACGGTGAGGCAGCTGTGCCCCTGCAACCCATGGAGGTCACTGGGGGAGCAGAGATCCACCTGGAGCAGGTGGATGCCCAGAGGCAGGCTGTGAACCCATGGAAACACGCTCCTGACATGGACCTTCAGAGCTGTGAAGAGAGAAGCCCATGTTAGGGATGGTTTGCTGGCAGGACTTGTGGACCCCATGGGGGCCCCACACTGGAGCAGCCTGTTCCTGAAGGACTGCACTCTGTGTAAAGGGACCCACGCTGGAGCAGTTAATGGAGAACTGCAGCCCATGGGAAGGACCCCACACTGGAGCAGAGGAAGGACTCCTCTCCCTGAGCAGTGGCAGAAACAACAAATGAACTGCCCCTAAGCCCTGTTCCCTGTCAGCCTGTGCTGCTGGAGGGGGAGGAGGTAGAGCCCAGGAAAGAAGGAGGGGTGGGGAGAAGGGGTTTTTATGATTTGGTTTATTTCTTATTATCCTGCTCTGATTTTGGTTGGTAATAAATTCAGTTAATATCTGCAAATTGAATCTGTTTTCTCATGACAGTAATCAGTGAGTGATCTCTGCCTGTCCTTAACTCATGAGCCTTCTGTTATATCTTCTCTCCCCTGTCCACTCGTGGAGAGGAATGATCATGTGGTTTTGGGGAGTACCTGGCATTCAGCCGGGGTCAAACCACCACAGTGCCTAGCTGTGTAGTAAAAGGCCCTGTTTCTTCATATCAAGCTCGTGAAATTGCACTGAACAATCCATTATTTCTCCTTCCCCTGTGTTTGGGGGGATTGGAGTGGGAGAGATGATATAAGGTAAAATGATTGACCAATACATCTTAGTTACTTTTCCTGCATTTTGAATTTCCCTCCTTTTCAGAAAGCAGGAATCTCTCTATATTTGCTAGCCAACTGCCTCACCTTACAAGCAGACTATTTCTAGCCAAGTACCTGTATGCTTTGGTCTGCCCCAGCAGTGTAATAAATAGGCTATTTCCAGAAAACAACACTTTGTTTAAGGTTGAAAAAATAAGGAAGTATTGACAAAATATGCAGGATCATGCTTCTTTTCTCTATTACTTTTATGCTGTGCATTCCAAATGCATTATTGTATTCCATTATTGGTTATCTACAATGGAATCTTCTCAGAGCAGTCTTGGGTGTATGGAAGTTTCATTAATGTTAAAGCAGATTTCCTAAGCATTTCAAAATGTGCTAATTCCTTTTGCATAGATGTCTCACTTCATAAATAGGAGCTGTTGAGATAATAAGCTTAATGAACTGTAATGTAAATATTTTAATACTATCACTGGTAGGTTTTAGCGAAATGATGTGATCAGTGCTAACAAAATGTGTTAAAATTGTTGTGAATCAATATGAATAATCTTCATAGGCAAATCAGCTCTTTTAGAAAATTGAAGTTTTAGTTTCCATAGTCTTATCTGTAAAAGAACTAGTAGTTATAATATCAAACATTTTGAATTAACATTTTTTTTCTCCCTAATTTTTAACTTGTCTTTTCTCTCCAGTAAAAAACATGTTATCAGTTTGGTATTCTCTGGATCTTCTGAAAAACCATGAAGACAAAAAATGCTTTATTACTTATTTTTCCTTTTGCTTTTGTTACATTATTAAATCCTCTTTTCAGTCCTGTAGTACTCCATTGTATTTTTTAAACACTGTTATGTTCTGCTACCATTTCATTTCACTTTTAAAATCTGAAGGATATTTTGTTTGAAATGAGACTGTAACCTGAATGTGTTATAAAAGCAACTTGACTAAAAGGCAAATTACAATATCTGAATATGGTGTTGTTATGCTTTTAACTATACTTGGAATGAAAAGTAAATTACTTGAAACACTGAACAAGACATTTCATGCCTGTCATAGAGTTGCAATAGCGTGATGGTCTGGTGATGGAAGCAAAACAAGTTTTGTTGGAAGTAGTATTATTACATTGAGGATACGGCTGGGGAACACACTAACAAGCTTTTAGTTGTATAAGCCTGGGTCTGTTCCTGGTCAATTAGTGATTCAGTGGAAACTGCTGATCTTTAAAAGGATGCACACCGTTTCTCATGTTTCAGCTGATGATCAAAACCAAACAGAACTTCAGAAAGCACCTGTCTCTAGTATATGTGAACACACACGAACCAGACAACAGTTTAGAAATTCTGTTATGTGAACCACTCTCCCCATGCCCACAGGCAATGTCATGTTTACATTTAATGGATTTATTTATAGAACAGCCAGTAGTTTTATGTTTGCCCAAATTTGACTTCTGACTTGGTAAAATTGTAATTTCTGAAGACTAACGTGCTAGATTCAGAGGGGTGCAATGCATGTAAAAGCAAAAATTGCATCCAGTCTGTGTTCTAAATCATCATTATCTATGACAGTCATCCTCACAAACTCAACCAAATTCCTGTGACTTTACTGACTTCTCATTTCTGTGGATGAAAAGAATTAATTGTACAAATCAGCACTATGACCCAAGGATATGGAGCGAGACATTTGAATCATTTGAACTCATGTTGTATGTAGCTACACCATCTTTCTGCAAAACCTTTTCTGTCAATGGCCTTTATTTTTATTTTGTGAGAAGGAAATAGCAATTTGTGAATTTTTTTTCCCAACTCGGTCTTTTTGCTACTTTTTCAGTGAAAATCAGTCATGGCAGCAGCTTTCCAATTGTGGAATTGGTGTGTCACATGTGTGATGTAGTGTTTGATAAAGATACACAGTACCATTGGAATTATTTCAGCTAGTGTTTTTATGCTAGCCAAATGTTGGAAATGCATTTATTTTCTCAAATCACAGGGCATAATCCATGTACCTTTCTTTTCCCTCTGGTTTTTGGCCAAGGCGCAGGTAAGTCCTGGAGCGGTGGCCATGCCGGGGTGTGCTTGGACTGGAACATGGTGTGCAAGCTCTGTCGGCTACCGGGACGGCAGAGAGCACGGTGTGAGCACGTAAATGGGAAAGCGCCATTAAATAGACTAAAACCCCTCGAGCGAGAGTGGGCGAATGCTTTCAAGGTGGGCGAAGAGGTGACCAGAGACGGGCAGGAACTAATTCTGCGTTACCTTTTGTGGAAGGGGAAAGAGTGTGTGTCTACCAGAGAGGAGGCGGTGTGTGGTCATCACTCGCCTGTGTAGGAATGAAATTAGCTGGCCGTGCCATCCCCATCCCATGCGTGAGCGGCTTCTGAAGGGGCAGTTCCTGCCGCTCCCGCGGGAGCTGGCGGTAGCGGCCCGCTACCAGCGGCACCTTCAGCGGCCCCGCGGTCGCGTTAGGAAGACTCGTTCCCTCCCTCCCTGTCCCTCCTGCTCTCCCTACGCCTCCCGAGTGACTGGGCAGTGCTGTCCGGCGGCGGGAGCTGCCGGAGCGTCCCCTCAGCGCGGGCCGCCACGCCCGTCCGGCCCCTCCGCTGGCCCCGCCCCGCCCCGCGCGGAGCCGACGGCGTCCGCGGTCGCCATGGAAACGGCGCGCGTCACCGCGCTCGGCGCCGCCGATTGGCGAGAATTGTTCGAGAAGGCGGCCGAGGGCGGAAGCGGAAGCCGCACGTGGAGCCGGTGAGTGGCTGCCGCCGTTTCTGGAAACTTCGCCTCATTGTCATATTTAAAGCGGCGGCGGGGCCCCTGGGGCCCCCCCC
>WEKY01026560.1:47723-65205 GCA_013390045.1 Picathartes gymnocephalus | reverse complement strand
GGAGGCGCCGCGCACATCGCCCGCGGGCGCGGGGCTGGGGCGCCCTCCCGCCGAAACCCCCGCGGAGCCGGGGATGCCGCGCTCCGTCTGGCCGGCAGCGCGGCCCTGTGCGTTCACGCCCCGGAGCGCGGAGCAGCCCGGTATTTATCACGAGCGCTGCAGTTTGCAGGCGCACATGCTGACAGTGTGCATAAAGCCTGAAATGTCCTTCTGCCTTCTGTGACTGCCAGAGGATCTGTGCACAGCATGTTTTATGAAGGCTTCCGTCCTTTCTCTTAATAGCAAACCTCAGCAATGTGGTGCAGCTTCATTTATTTTGTTGTAAAAACTATAAATATTTTGCTTGGTCTCTTAATTCTTATGTCACAAACTTCTATATGTTTAACTGAAGGAGATGAAAAGCAATGCTTCGTTCTGATGCATGGAAGTACGTAATGAAGGAGGGAGATAGAAGTTCTCTTTGCCATGGGTGCCTTAATTCTGCGTGAGAAAAAATATGGGGAGAGTGTCTGTCTCTCTGGGCTCACTCATCTGCTTGAGGTGGACCTGGAGGTATTTTTAGAGAGCAATCAAGTCTGTGAAGACAGAACTTGGGGTGAATTCAGAGGTGATAAGTTAACAGTGAGGATGAGGCATAACATTGACATCACTGGTAGTTTGTTGTGAAAGCAATGATAGCTTTGCATGTTTAGACGGGGAAGAAAACTGCATGATTTGGCTCTATAGAAATACAAATAAAAGATGAAAAGCCTGACTCAAAAAAGAGAAAAGGCTTTAAGAATAAATGGGTAGTAGATAACATTATATGAGCTGGCCCTAAGAACAACTGAGTGGTGATTCTGACACTAGTGTTATGCTAACTAAAAATAAACATGAGTGAAAAGATGGAAGGTATGTTTAGTTTGAGGACATACATCACTGAATGATAGACTATGAACTTGTTAGAGATCACTCAAGCAAAGGCAAATATGTTTTTGCTGTCTAGTTGGAAAGCACGATCTTCATAGTTTCAAGATGTACTTAGATATTTCAGACAGGCCAGGAGAGCTAGGCAGGAGATGTTATTGACAGTTTGACTTAAATTTCTCTAACCTGTGTACTTTTTACCTAGCTGAAGCATATCAGAGAAGATTATACAATCTGCATAACTTTACACTTCAGTGGTTTTCCTATGAAGGCCTCTTCTAGATTCTGTACCAGTCAAAGTGCAAATTATTGAAGCATTTCATGATCTTTAAAACTTGGGAAAGTATCATATGCAGATTTTACCTCTTTTTGACAGCACATGAATGATTAAGTCAATGTGCATGACTTTCAAGTCTGGCTAACTGAGAACATAAACAGTAAATTAAGTGATCATATGGGCATCTTCTTCTATGTTGGAGTAACACAGGAGGAGAGTAATTTATTTAATTAAATACCTTCACCTGCTGTTGAAAGTGTCTAAAACTGGAAGTTTTTGTTCTAGATCCAGGTGTACCTAACAGGTTACAGGCCAAGGTTATCAGCTAGTGAGACTACCAAGGAGAGACAATGCCTCTGCTTCACCCATGAAGAGAGATGTGAGCTGAAAGGCACTCTGATACATATCCCTGTTGTTACTTAAACTGAAGTAATTAACTGAAGAAACAGTACTCTGAACTTTGCTGCATCCTTCTGTACCGATGTTCAGTTTTGACTTGGGAATGGATAACAAAAATCTGGTTTTGGCTGAATGTGTAACAATATGTCATAGGAAGGATTTAAAAGCATGGGGAAGATGGAAAGGGATCATTTTGACCATGTATTGTGTAGGGAATTGGCTTCAAGTCTTGAATACTGGAGCATTTTAACGGAGGATATCAGCATTGCTAGAAATGGTGTTTATTGCTCTTTGAACACAGATGGGAATGAATCCTTTGGGGAAGCTCTCTTGTAATCTCTTCAATATTGCACTATTGCAAAAGAATAGGTTGTTATTTTACTAGGCCTCACAGCTCCTTTTGTAATTGGGGATTAGACAACTTGAGAAAAATTTTAATGGTCCAAGTTATTATTTGGGCTGTTTTGCATTAGCAAATTCCCATCTCTTGAAGCTTGCAGCCTAAGTAAGATGAAGGGAAAAATAGCAATGACAGCTCCCAGGATAAAGATCTGTGTGGATACATAGGGCAAGTATTATGTACTTCTGACGAAATGCAGCACTTGAGAGGTGCAGTATTTTGAGCGGACTTGATTATTGTATTGTTTATTCTGTTTAGTTCTGCTGATGGATCCTATCTACTCCCTGATAGAAGTCTGTGTATAAAACCTGGCAGCAGATCAAATAGAAATGACAGTTTTAGGTAGAATTTTGGCTGCATGAAAATGACACTGGAACAAATTTCTCTGTCTGATGGATTCCTTTTGAAAGGCTTTCTGAGCTTTAAGAAAAAGAGAGAAGAGAAATATTGATGAATTGGTCACTACTATTGCTCTTCTGTATGTAACAGTCACAATTTGGATCATAGAAAATGTGTATTTATCAAGCCTATGACTTGTATTGCTTTTCACAATGCATAAATAGATAGATGGATGAAAAAGGGGTCTTTAACCTGACTCAGATTTGTTAGCCACTTAGCCTGTTGGTATTATATTTCTCTACTTCAGAACCAGGACTCAGCAGCAGTAATGAGATTCATGCCATGTAACACAAATCTTGGTTTGAGCTCTTGCTTCATCAGCATTCTGCTAAAAGATTGGGTTAAAACTGTTACGTTCAGGGTGCTGAGTTAGCCTTGGCTAACAGCACATGCCCACCCAGCTGCTCAGTCTCTCCCCTTCCTTAGAGGGGCAGGGGTAAAAGGTAGGATAAGATTGTAGCTTCAGATAAAGACAGGGAGATCACTTACTAGTTACTGTTCTGGGCAAAATAGGCTTGATTTGCAGTAACTGAATTTAATTTGTTGCCAGTTAAAATAGAGTCAGATAGTAAGAAAGACATGAAAGTAACACTTTTTCTCCCCCTTTCCCAGGCTGAACTTCTCTCCTGTGCCCCAGACTCCTGTGTGCCTCCCCATGTGGTGCAGAGGGAGTAAAGTGGTCACAGTCGGTGCAAGATAGTTTCTTTCTGCTGCTCCTTCCTTATCAGTTTTTCCTCTGCTCTGGCATAAGCTCTCCACTGACATCGGTCCTGCTTTGGAACAGGCTCTTCACAGTTCCTTCAGGGCATATCCACCTGGCTTGAGTCCTCCCTGGCATGTCCTGTGGGTCCCTTTTCTGGCACCCTGGAGCACCTCTGTCCCTCTCCTTCTCTGACCTTGATGTTTTTTTTGCTGTTTCTCACTCCTTTTGTTCTCTTTTATTTTATTTTGTGGCATTTTCTGCCCTTTCTTAAATAGACTTTCTCAGAGGTGCTGTCAGTTTTGCTGAGGGGCTCAGCTGTGTCTGACTATGGTACTGTTGGAACCAGCTGGGCCTGGGCAGGGCAACCCCTGGCCTTTTCCCACTGGAGCTACTCCAGCAGCCCCTCTGCTGCTGGCACCTTGCTGGTTATAACCAGTACAGCAGGATTTTCAAAAACTGTAGCAGCTGGCATAGAAATCATCATGCTGCCCTGAAGGCCACAAAGGTGCAGTCCTTGGATAGTCTGTAGCCTGTTTGGTACCATCCTCAAGTGTTCAGTGTTTGCATCCTGAGTATCAGTTCTTGTATAGAACTGAGAAAAACACCAAGTTGTTAGAAATGAAATCTTAGAGCAGTTTTCACTAATGAAGCTTTGTGAGTGTTCCCAACTAGTTTAACTAACTTGAAAAGGTTCCTTCTAAGAAAGTGAACTGAAGAAATTTTCGTTGCTGGTTGATTTTTGTCTAACATTGCAAATGAACAGCATGGTGGTGAAGCAGGGTTATGACAATTAGTGGATGCTTTGAGTACATAACTGCTTGCTCAGAAGATATTGGAAGAGGTTAAAATACTAAATGCTGAATATCTGAAACTAATCTGAATGTATTATAAAGTGCTCTCAGAACTGAGAAACACAATTGGAAGCTAGCAATCACATTGGAAAGCTGATTGCAAGGCCATCATGTATTTTTGATGAAACAGTAGCATCTCATAGGAAGTGTCTACAATGGACTTCAGTATGAAGGTTGTATCTGTTCAGGTCATTTTCGGGACATCAGTACTCTTGTGTTTTCTTTCCTTCCTTTGGAAACAAAATGAGGAAACCTTAGGTTGGTTCAATAGCCGGCTGAATGGATAAAATGAAGGATCCATGAATTTCCATGGGTGTTTCCGGCCATTCATTGTTACTACAATTGGAATGTGACCTTGCTCAAGTTCAGTGAGATGTATGACTCTGCCTGGAAAAGCACTGAGGGGGCGAATTTTTATGGTTCAAATGAGGTGGAATGATGTAGTTCTTTAGAAACCTTAGCCAGTGTGAAATACTGCATTACTGTGGGGAGAGAATGCATGCCCAGGAAGTTCAGGGATCTATATGCTACCAAGAGCATTGTGACATTGCCATGAAAATAGAACATTACCTACAGGTATCAAGTTTGCTTATGGAAATATGCCAACATTGTAACACAATGTTTTTTTACCTAGTGAATTTCTTACTACTTTTGCTATACCATTTCTGTTTGATTTGTCTTGTCTGGTATCTCTTCTCTGACTGCCTTTTCTCTCAACACCTTGCTTCTATAGTCTCCTATTAGACCTATCCTCACATTTAGCCTGGCAGAATAATGGAACAGAGAAGAGTTCGGAGCAGAGTAGCAAACCCAAAGGATTATGAATTATTTTACATAATTTTGTTTGTCACCTTGTATGCTGCTCCCTTATCTTGATATAAGTAGGACCTGAAAATAGAAACATTTATCAGTTTTCTTCTGTTTTGCAGCCTTGAGAAATACAAGACCTCAGATGTATGGTTAAAGCTTATCCTCAGAGTAAACAAGGGATTTCTAAACCTCTTAGGACTCATGCCCTACTTAGAAGGTGTTTACCAAATTTGGTTGTTTTTATACATACAGTTTGTAGTGTGATTTGTATATGCAAAGATTTCCTAAGAGATTGACATCTCTACCAGGAAAAGTTTGTAGACCATGTGACATGCCTTTTTGCATGTCCACAAAAGTAGAAGTGAAGGACTCTCTTCATTTGTTATCTGCTTTGTTTTCCTCCTATTGCATTCACTGTGACATTTACAGAACAAGCTTACTAAAGACAGACATTTTTCTGAATGAAGAGCAGAGGTGGTGACTGTACGTAGATGTCTTATTTTTGACTGACAGCTTTGTTTCTTCAGATAGCCAGGGGTGTTACAACAGTGTAAGTGATGATGTGGATCGTCTGCTTGTACTCACACTGCGTTGTCATCTGGAATAGAAAATGCTAGCGTGTGATTTCACAAGTAACCAAGCTGGTCTAACACCTTGCTGCTATTATGTAGAAGAGTTCTTCCTTCCTGCTTTTAATCAAGCTGCTTCTTCTCTATGCAGCTTCTCCTGGTTGTGTGTTCCTGGCCTCTCCCTTGTGTTGATGAACACAGAGGTGGGAGTTACTGTTCTTGGCCAGTAGAAAACTGTGCTTCTTGTTCTGGGGCCTGCTGTGTCTGCTGGCTTGCCAAGCTCGTTTGTCTCCCACGGGTCTGAGTAGTGTAGCAGCTGGTGGAAAATGAACAGTAGCAGCAGCCAGTGGAGGGCAAAGGTGAGGGAAACTGTGAGGGAGCATGTAGTTGGTCTTAGTGGAATGAACTAAGAATTTTGGATATTTGGGGCTTATAAGTGCTTACATTTATAAGAATATTTCTATATATTATGAATGTAATTATTTTAGAAATTTGATGTCTCATGTAGTAATGTTGGGTTGATTGCACTTTTGCCTTGTTTAGAAGTTACAATAAGATATGGTAACCAGATTTATCAGTGAATAGATACTGGTATATATCTATATTATAGCTGCTCTCAGTTCTTTAAACTTACTTCAAGTGTTAAAGGTTAGGATTAACTTTTCTATAGGAAAAGAAATTCATTAGCATAAACTTAGGATCATTGATACCACTTTTGTTTGTGTTTGATTTGCATGGTAGTAAAGAAGGGGGCAGAAAGTCCATAACTGTACCAAATATGAGCCATTCTCCTTCCCTATCAAATCTGGGCCATTCCTCCTCCCCACAAATCTGTCTTTTTCAGAGTCAGTAGTGCTTGTTGGTCTGCACGTGTTCTCTGAATACTTTTCTGCTGTTTCCAGAGACCTGTCTGGACAAGATCCTGGGCAACCTGCTCTAGCTGATCTTGCTTGGATCGGGGGTGTTGGACTAGATGATGTCCAGAGGTCGCTTCCAACCTCAGCCATCCTCTGATGCTGTGAATTCTTGCTACCAAGTAGTCAGTGATGGAATCATAAGTGACATCTGTATATTGTTTTTCTTGTTTTTAATGTACACCTTGTAGAAATCTAAGAATAGTTTTAGCATTCATTTTAACTTAAGTAGTTCCTAGTCCAGAGTTACTGGGTGCTGAGCACAAAGTTGAATAAGTAGTTGGAGATGTGTACTGATATTCCTCTTCAAGCCAATGCTCTTACTCACTGTTTGATACATTTGAACAAAGCAAATATCTTTGCTTTAATTGCATAGTCTTGTTGTTGGGTAAAAAACGTGTGTTTCATGCTTCTTCTGCCAGATGAATATGAAATCAGTTCTGGATCCAGGATTTCCAGATTCTCCTGTGGAAGGAGGCTCAATTTTTAAATGGCCTTCTTAATAAATGTTCTGTTGGAGGCTACATGATTTTTCTTGTTTTCAGCTATTTTATAGCAACTTCACTCTGAAATCTTTGTCTGGGTATTACATAGAGAAATTGACCCCTTTGGGATCCTTCTTGCTGCATACCACTCCTAGATACCATTCTTTGGGTGTTTTTATTTGGGCACCTTCAGGTACTCTGAGCCTTCAGTTTTACCTTTAGAGAGAGTAAGAGTTTTAGGGATTGAATAGGAATAGTTTGTTTTTTCAGTCCCAAGCTAGTTTCCCTCTGGGAAGGCTTGAAGCACCAGAAGGGAGTTTACACAGAAAATCTCAACTTCCTGGAATTCTGCACATCAGTGTATGGTCCCACTGGGATCCTGGAAATCTCATACTTGTCCTCTTTACCCCTTGTCCCTTTCCTACCCTGATTTTTGATTTTTTTTTTTTTTTAAAATAGTCCTGAGTTAGGATGTGAGTTTTTAGTTCTTTTTCTTGCTGAACTCCAGGACAGAGCAGTTGAAGTAGCAATGCCTTCTATTCTTACAACTCCATGCTTCATCTAATTAATCTCACCTCATGCAGTGTCTTCATTTGGAACTAGTGATAACCATGCTCTTTAGACTTCAATGCATTTAGACAATTGTGCTTTTTAAGAGTCTGAAGTAAGTTACCTGAAACTTTGAAGATTTTGGTGACGAGTGGGTAAAATAATACAACATGTGGTAGAACATGCTTCTAGATTTATCTGCTTGCTTACAAGGAAAGATTAAAATTTGTTTGGCCAGTCAGATTCTGTAGGTATTTTGCTCTGTGTTTCCTATTCCTAAATACATCCTATTCAAATTCAGATCCCCAGGCCTAAGTCTGAGGTTGAGCCTCTTTGCTTAAATCATTATGGTAGGAGATTTTATCCTAATTATGCACTTTTTTTCTTGCAGCTGTGTAATTCAGAAGAAAGGGAAATTAAATACTAAAAATATTTCTTTTAATCTATGCCACTGCTCATATAAGGAAGAAAGAGTGTTTTTCTCCATAGTCTTTCTTGCTATAGATGTTGAGCTCTTGAGGGAGGCTCCATAAATAACATGTAGCTATTGTTAGCACAGGATCATGTGTATTCTTGCCAGTGTACCACAGCAGCATGATACGGATGTTTAATTGCAGAGAAACATCTGGTGCATGGAGACTTGATAACAGGAGCAGGGTTGTTGGTCGTTGTTACCATAGTTGTGATAGCTGTTGTTATCCATGAAGTATGTTTCTGTTATACCTTCCAAGTATTTCCTTCTGAAAAAAGTAATTATCAGACCCTTAAAATTTTTTCTGTGTTAATATTAGGAACACTTGAGAAACCACATATATAGTAGTCATGACCTAGACAAACTTCAGTGTTTTGCTTTGGTTTTTATCTGCAATTGTTGAACCACCACAGGAAAAGTAATACTTTACCAAAGCAGTTATTTGGTGCCCCATAGGTAGCAACAGGTAGCAAGCAGCTTCATTAGTTCTACGGAGACCATGTCATCATTCACTGTGAACATATGTTGGTGTACTCTGGAACTGAATACACTTTTAGAGTCACTTCTTGGAGTGAATTCTGAAGGCAACGGAGAGCTTCTAATCTGTATTCAGCTATGCTTTTTTTTTTTAGCTGTATGCAATGTTGCAATTTTTTTCTTTCTCTCTTCTTCTTCTTTTAGAAAGGAATTTAGAGCTAGATATTCCTCTCACCCAGCCTGCTAACAACCCCTGGATTCTTCAACAAGTGCCTGGAGATTGTGGTAGCATTCATAAGAAAGATGACTATTTTGCATTTTAGCATGTGATTCAGTGGATGGTTCAAGATAGACCATGGTTTTAACCTAAGTAAATACAAGTATTATAAGTAATCTTCATCATTCTTTACCAAGGATAAATGAAGACTAATCCTCTATTTTAATTCTGTTTTTCTGTGAGTAACTGCTTCAGATCCTGATACTGTAGTGAAGAATTTGCTTCAAAAACCAGATACTAATAACAAAGTAGCAAAGCGGCTTTATGATATTATGATATTTTTAGAGACTATTTTACAAAGACACGTCATCATGTGGTTTTTCCTATCCCGTATTTATGCCTGCCTGTATGCTTATTTTGAAGATGATTAATATTGATCCATATTGCAAAGAGGGATAGCCATGTCTACACAATGCTCCTCTCAAGTCGCTTTGTACCAATGTCTAAGCTTTCTCTAAGCTGAAAGAAAGCAGCTTACATGAAGTGTCTGTGTTTTTGTTTTTGCTTTGAGTGCTAAGAGAAATGGGCCTTTCACCTAAAGTTTGTCTTGGACGTCCAAGGTGCTCAGAGTTGTCTTTGATTATAGGCAGAGGACATCCTATTAGTCAGGTGGATTGTTTCAGTGATACTGTGATGTTGTAGAAACGGATAGGCAAGTTAGGCTGTTCTTCTCCAAAATGGTTTTGCAATGCAATTGGGATAGAAGCCATCAAATAACCCCTAAGTCTGCCAAGCAATTGTCGTTGATGAATTCTTCAGCAGATAAATAGATGAATAAGAGGGAGTCTTTCCTTTAATCAAGAATTTTATACTGAACTGTAACTGTGTCAATTTTCTAAAAGTGGGATACAGGTTTTCATGGTACTGAAACTGTTTTTGAAGAATTTTTCTTCTGGAACATCTATTTAGACTGGCTGAAGGAACACTAAACTTCAAAGTATCAACTTTACACAGTTTAGTTCTGTCTCTATAAAGTGTCGCATGGAAGAATATCATCTAGATCACTCATGTTGTGCTGAAAGTAAAAGAAAAGCAGTTTCTTCTCAAACAGTTCTTATATTATTTCAGGATGTCTTAAGGGATAGCTACAACTAATGAAGCACTCTGGTGGAGATGTGGCTTCATAAATGGTTTCCTTCATAAATGTCCATGTAATTGGAATGTTGTTACAAGCATCATTGAATGTTGTTCTTACTGGCACCGAATGGTTAACACTCATAAAGCCAATGCTTTGTTAATTAAGTACTCGCTCAGTAATAATTTGATTTGAAAGTTTCTTGCCAGTATCTGGCCCTGATTGACTGACTTAGCAGATGAGTGACTCAGTAAATAAGAAAATTCTGCTTTGCAGTGTCTTTTATGTTTTGCAGTCTGGGACGTGTTGTTTTCACGTGTTAGTCATCAGCAGCTGCACCAGTGCAGCGCTTCTGTCGTGAAAGCCAGTCTGACAGTAACTCTGTCTCATGGTGCTGTGTCTGATGATGTACAGCAGTGGTACAGACAGGGAAAGGGTGAGTTGTGCTGTGTATAAATGACCTAGAAGAGCAGCTTTTGTTTTGCTGCTAGGTCAGATCTATGTCTAAGTTGCAGCTACTGTTTTGTCCTCTCCCACCTTTCCTCTGAAGGAAAGTATGGGCAATACCTGTTGCTGCACTGTGACTGTCTCTAGCTACTGTGTGGATCATTAGCTTCTCTGACTTGCATCATTGATGGGAACAAAATACCTGGGTCCTATAGACTACTTTGATTCTCATCTTAAGGTGTCTGAATAGTTTCAGAGAATGTGCCAGCCTGTCTTTAGAAACATCAAATTTCTGAAGTTTTCAAATCATTATCAGAAAGATGAAACTTACTTTAGGATGAAGGGGGGAGGACGAGAGAGGGAAGGGAGAGAGAGGATAAATTAAATTTTCCAGAGGTGTGCTGCTTTCTTCTTTGGCATTTCTGAAATTCTGCTATTTGAAGTGTTAAAGAATGTCAATTATAGACCTCACTCTTTTCACTGTAAAGAGCCTTGGTGGTATTTCAGCTCCTGAACCAAAGCACTCATTTTAGAGTGTCATTTAGATTCCTTGCTATGTTTGACAATTTTGTTTCCTCAGCCTTCTTTGGAAATGGAACTTGCTCAGTGAATAAAAGGAAAGAGGAATGTTACTTATTAAATGAAATATTTTGGTTTCGATGAGTACAGATCAGAGAGAAAGTATCAACTTGCACATCCCTTAAAACATAAAATAACCGGTTTGACATATTTTCACCCTTTATTTTAAGTTGCCACTTAGCTTTTAAAATGCAATTAACCAAATTAATCTTCACTGTTCTTCTCCCAAAAGGGACATTACCATGCTAAAGTATTACTTTCAAGGTCCACTCCTGTTTGTTAATCCCCTTTTTAAAGAGGCTCATAAACAAAAATTGTTTACTCAGAACAGGCTCTGGAATCTTCTGAATATTATGAGTAAAATACATGTATTGAAAGGACCCCCCAGTGACCAAGTCTTTGAAAGACAATTGCATACAGTGAACTGAAGTTCAGTTTTGTAAGTTTGGACTGGGCCTCTGATCTCTGAGAGCCTTTCACACAGCCCATGTTAAACTCGTTGAATCAAACTAACCTGCCTTGAATTGCCTGTACAAAATCAGGTGTCTTTTCTGTGCACGCAGTTTAAACTCTTTGATTTCCAGAGAGGTGAAATAATTGCAGAAAGTGCAGTCCTACAGAGTGTTATGCTAAACCTATCTTTGAGCAGGGTAATGTTGGTCATAACATCTGATTTTACTATTTGTTTGTAATAATACTGTGGCTATGATAGTGAAACGTAGGATTTGGAGTAAGTCTATTATAAAGGAGATTTGGGCTGAAATACCATGTTTAGATTTGGTCACTTTAATTTCTTTTTTAGTTTACAGCTTGAAACTGAAGCTACACAAGCTGTTAATTTTCATCAATTATTCTATGATTTCTGTTTGAAGGAAAAGAAAGAATACACAGCAAACAGACTGCAACAAAATAGATGCTGAGTATCTTTAAAAATGAAAAAAAAGTCATTGTAGCATATTGCGTTTCTTGGAAAATTTACTTTATTGCAATTACAATTGTCTGTACCATTTATGCTTTTTAGTATATGTATCAGAGCTTGAATAAAATACGTTGATATTGATGGAAATAACTCTATTTGATGGAAAGATCTCATGAAATGAAGCATTATGCCCTACTGTGTTGTGTAAAGGGGAATGCAAGCCTGGTGGGTTGTGTCAAGAGTGTGAAAGAGCTGGCCAAGGCCATTGCATGGACACTCATTTTTTTGAAAGTCCTTGTGATGGAGGGTGATTCTTGGTGACTGGAAAAAGGTACATATGGCCATTTGCATGGAGGGTCCAGGGACTGAAGGTTGATCAGCCTAACCTTAGACCCTGAGAAGATTAGGAAGTATGTCCTGGTAGGATAAGGAGGTGATTGGGATCAGTTGACATGGGTTTATCAAGGACAAACAAACCAGACGCTTTTGGTGAGAAGTGGCTGACTGGATGGATAGAGATAGTGGTTGGAGTCAATGGACAAAAATTGAAAAAAGGAAAATGTTGAGTGGATAACAAGCTAAAAATTCCTAGAAGAAGAACAGTCAATTGTTGTGCAATGTCATCTGGAGGGGTTTTGTAGTCTGTGGAAGTGCTCAAAACTGTGTATAATCCTGTGCCTTCCCTAATGTTGAATTACGTGTTTTATTTCTGTTTCTTCACTTAGTATATTGAAATATCTTTTAGTTTTTATTTTTGCTGAGCAGGCTTCAATGAAAGAATGGTAAAACTAGTGTAAATTGCTTCAAACAAGCCTATATGGCTAAGGTGGGAAGCAATCTGGGATTTCTGGCTTGGGCCCTTTCCTAGGGGAATGCAGCTGACATTGACTTGGGGCTTGTGGCTATTGCTGCTACAAGGCAGTGGAGCAATGCAGGCTGTGGACAAGGGATTTCAAAGCTTGGTGCTGGTCCCTCCAGGTACTACTGCCCCTTTCCCTGCTTTTTGCTGTACTCTGATATAATGTGTTATCCTTGTTTGTTTTCTAAACACAGAAAACACTCTGTAAGGCATATTAAGTCATAAATGTGCTTAGTCCTCACAGGCTCACTTGTTCCCTGCTGTAGCTAACAATGGGTTCTCATGCATTACCAAAATAGAACCTTCTCATTCTAGTTCTGTTCAGAAATTTTGTATTTCCAATGTCCAAGGAGGTTAACTAACCTTCAGTGCAGTATACTCCAAATTATATTTAAAATACTTTAGTCTACAAACTTTGAGACTTCGTATTTATCAAAATTTATGTTTAAGTTCTCCTATTTCTTATGAAACATTTCGGTCAAACTTCATTAACAGATCAGCCTCATTTTTAAGGGATGTGCAAACTGGATGAAGGACTTGCTGATGCATGTCAAACTGCCATTTGCCATATGAGCATTGGAGAGGTAAAGAAAAACATTCTTTTGCTTGGCAGTTAGTGATTCCTTGTTATATTGTAGCTGTATTATTGTGTGGTAGTAATATTTTTTTAACTGGGAATGGTATGCCTTTAATAGGTATTTGAAAGATGCAATTGTCATTGTTTTTTGAAATGTCTCTAAAGCAATGATGCAATAGGGAGATAAAACGGGCTTTTTTCCCCCTTCCTTGCATGTCTAGGCTGTATCCAGAGTTATGAGAATAAATTGAGCAGAAGGTGCACAGTTTAGACAAAACAAAAACACATGTGAAGAGTCATAAAGGTGCTCTTAAGAGAAGATGCTTGTAGAAAGTGACACTTCAGATTGTTTGGTGTTGTCTGAGCTGGAGATGAGATGGGTATTCCTGAAATACTGGGAGAAACTTTGTTTGGCTTCTTTTAGGTGAACTTTGGGAAAAGAACTGTTACTAAAAGTTTAAGGTTGATGATTTTGGCAATTGTAGTTGTAAAGACAAGAGATTAAGCAGGCTGGTAACCAGGCTGCATCTGTAGAGTGTTTTGTCTTCATCTGGATGCTGAGAACTTCCCCTTCTCCAGTAATGCTTAAGCTGTAAAATGTGAGTGAATGGTAGTTGAGAACAAATAAATGTTAAGTTTACTATGGGTATCTTGCCCAGCACATCATATAAAAACATAAATGGAAAAATAAGTCCTCCTTATGCACCTTAGGTATTTCCTATTTGTCTGGTCTCTTAAACTTTCTCGTGAAGAAATTGTGGTTTAAGAACCAGCAGATAGCTGGAAGTTTTAAGGAAAAAAAAGTAGTTTTTGTCTTTCTGCTTGGTAGGACACCTTACAGGACAGAAGCTTATAGCTTACTGCAGTCCTTAGAGCTTACTCTAGCATTGTGCTGAAATTTGTTATACTTAAAAGATAATGCTGATGCATTTATACTTCCTGAAATACATATATTTCCTGAGAGAAAGCTTCTCCTCTGCAGTAACACTGACTTCTGCATGCTCTGGTCTTTCTCTCCCCTTCCATAACTTCTAGGGACCGTGCTAAATGTGGTGAGCACTTTTCTGACTGTTAGTCTTTTGCCTTTTCCCTTTAAAAAATTGATTTCATTTACTGTTATTGCATATTTGTATTATATATTCAGACATTGTTTGCAAGACATGACTTAGTCTTTTCACGTCCCAGAAGGGTGATGACTTTCACTTTTCTGACTAGAGGTAAAACTCAACACATTTCAATAAAAGAAGTTTAGTGGTCCTGGAGAAGGGTAAGGTAGAGTATTACCAGTTCCTTGAGTTTCAGAGGTGTGCTGGGTGCAGCTTTGCTGGGCAGCCTGGTAATACATTATACCTTCAGGTCTGGGAAGTGGTGGTAAGCCCTAAGAAACAGGGAGAGGGATGAGAAATGCACTATCATACTGAAGATTTGAAATGGCTGGAGCCTTAAAAAGGTCTGAGGGAGATCTACAGAGAAGATATGAATGGTGATCACAGACATAATGAGGGACATGTAACTTCAAACAAATAAATTAATCCAATATCAATATTCATTTTTCAAACCAGTTTTTTGGTGAAGTGAGTATCAGAAGTGTATCTTGTCCTGTTCAGAAAGCTACATAATGCTTTTGAATCAAGTGCTGCTTTTTGAGGAAGAAGGGAAGAATACTGACTTGAGGTTAATGTTTTAATTCTTTTTATCTTAGAACACAGGAGACTTGATTCTACAGTGAATCAGGCAGGGAAAAGATAAATTGAAAAGTTAAACAAATTATCACATAACATGTGACAAACCTGAATACTTAATGTTGTGTTTGCTTTGGTTAGTTTGTGTTTAAAATTCAGCAATGTTAATGAAATAAAATTATTTCTAATGCTTCCTGTGTTTGTTATTTTTACAGATGACATGGCAGAGCTTCTTCTTGGGGAGTCCAAACTAGAACAATTCTTGAAGGAAAATACTCTTAAACACAGTAATAGTCCACGGGGCCCCCAGCCAAAGCTGACTGAGGTCAGGAAACATCTCACGGCAGCACTTGATAGGGGAAATCTCAAGGTATGTAAGTTGGCCTGAGCAAGAATTAGAAAAGTTGAAATTGACTGAAGTAATGAGAAAAGGTTCCTTAAATTATATATGCATATTCTGAAAGTGAGATTAGTACAAGAAAGCATTTTCTGTCAGAACCTTCTAATGTTCATAACCATTCTGGTCCTTCTTTTACTTACCTATTGTTGTAGCTACTACATCAGCTTACCTCTTCTGTACTCAACATGCATCTTTTCAGAGATTGAAAGAAGCTTATTTTACAGTCATCTGTAACATTTTGTTTTCTTTGGCTTCTGGAAGTATTTCTCGTTCTTTTTTCTCTTCATTCTTTCATTAATTCTTTTTTTCAAGACATTTATTCTGCCCTGATACTTTGAAGTGGTGTTAATTGAGTATGTAGGCTGTGGAACATACATCATTAAGTTTTGATGCTATGTTACTTTCAACTGTGCTTGTGGCATTAGAAAAAGAAGTCATTGTAGGAGTTGTAATGATAGGCTGCCTTTAAACAGTTTTATCACCTGGCAAAGCTGGTTTCCAGCTGAGAGGTATTTCAGGTACATGTGTAAATATGTATGTGAATATCTAAAATGACCAGTAATGCTTTTCAGTAGCTTGCTGGCATGAGATTTAATGAATTCCCCCCTATTTCAAGCTTCTCAAATATTACACAAGACAGGATTTTGTTCATTTGTTGCTCTGTTAGAAGTATCCTGGGGGTGATAGAAAACATACCTAATAATTATGAGAAAGAATTAGGTGTGTTTTCTCAGGGAAAACACTTCCTTATTTCTCTTCCTTCTAGCCAGAATTCCTACAAGAAGCTAACCTAATAATGGCCAAATTAAACTATGTGGAAGGTGATTACAAAGAAGCTCTGAACACATATGCCAGAGTTGGGGTTGATGACCTGCAGCTGACTGCAGTGCCACTGTATCGGCTACGGATGATTGCTGAAGCATATTCTACAAAAGGTAAGATTGCTCTTTCCAGTAATAATGTGAAAATAGCTTTTTAAAAGTTAACTTACATCTTGTCCAAAGGTGAAGAATTTTATAGTGTGAATGTTATCTACACAGTAGTGCAGTGCCATATTTGTAGATAATATAAAAGGATGGTTTGGGTCCTTTAAATTATTCAGAGTTTGTGATAGGTTGACAAGAGTTTTATCTCTATTAATATTCTAACTGTGCTGCCACCTGATCAAACTTTTTGAGTATGTGTATTTAAATGTCCTTCCATATATAAATGTCATAGTAACTGTGGCTAAATACTAGAAGTATTATCACTGTTGCTGAAAGTTAAGGGTTACAAAATGCAGTGCAGTTTTGTGGTGGCTGTGGGCAGAATGCAGAGCTTTGATTCATGGTTATGTGTTTTACTGGCTCTTAAAATGCTCAACCTAAGCTTAGTTGCATAGCTTAATTGCCTCTTAATTGAGAAGAGTATTAGTAACATGATAACTGACATAAAGTAATGCATCACTTGTGCAGTTTTAGTTTTGAATTTTTCTTATATGAATATAGTTTTTTTAAAAAATTCAGAAAGTGAAGATAATTAAAAACCATTTTCTTCTTTACTAGTCTATTGTAGTAAAAATTGTAATGTTGGGCTTGTGTCTTAAGGTGGCAGTGCCATTTCAGTTTAAAAAACTGTAATAGACAGGGCTGGTCAGTGTGTTGGGGAAAATGATAGTTTGTATGCCAGGGGTTTATTAGAATTTACTGAGTGAAGTACTTGCTTTAGTCTGCTGTGTTTAAGAGTGGGTTTGGTTGCACATGTACTTTTTGTTATGGCAAGAGGAGTGTCAAAGGTAGCAAACAATTTGTGAGAGACTTCAATAGCTTTGACTGACAACTGATCAAGGATTGTTTCTAATGTTAGTCTTGGAAGAGAGTGACTGTTTTCCACCAACACAGTCCTCCAGTAAACATTAGACAAGCATGAATCATGTCCTATAGAGATGTCAAGGAAATAAGGGAACTAACCGGTAGCAGAGAAAAAAGGATGCTTCGTAAGTCTGGTCGTATTTAGATTAAAGTGGGAAGTGGGAATATAGGGGGAATTCTTGTTTATGATGTGAATCTGCCCAGTTTTCTCAAACAGCATCTCTGTGGGCTTCTGGGCAATGTCTGGTTTGGGTACACTTCTACTCAGTTTGTTGATTTTGGCTGGTTTTTAAATTTTGTTTTGTTTTTTAAATCTATGAGGATGTCTGTTGAATTTGTCATATTCTTTCCATGGACTTGATTAAGTACCTAAATTTGCTTTTATCTCCATGGAATTTAATTGAATCTTTTCCCAGAGCTCAACTCTTCTGGCTCTATTTTATTTGGCCTCCTAAGGATATAAAACAGTTGAAACTATAGTGGCATAAATTTTGCAGAAAAGATTAGCTTTATTAATTTTACTTAATTTAAACATAATGTATTAGAAAATAGAAAAACCAGTATCTTTTTTTCTCTGGAATGTTTTGTAGGTTCAGAATTAAAAAA
>WEKY01026560.1:4400-47698 GCA_013390045.1 Picathartes gymnocephalus | reverse complement strand
TTAAAAAAAAAAAAAAAAAGAGAGAAGAGAAAACCAGCATATCTTCTGTCTAGACATGTGGGTTTTTTTTCTTCTGATTTCAAATTTTATTTTTAAAACATTGAAATCTGTCATATGAAGCCTGATTTATCTTGATGGGACTTCATTTCTTTGGTCACTTCTATTGGGTGTCTGGCTACTACTTTACCTGAGCAAACTATTGGGGCTTTTTTGTTGTTTTGTTCATGTTCAGGAACGTATTTTTTTTGCTATTGTGTTTCCAGTTTGAATGAAATTGTTAGGATGGTTTGGATTGGAAGGGACCTTAACGATCATCTCATTCCAAATGCCCTGCCATGGGCAGAGACAACTTCCACTAGACCAGGTTGTTCAAAGCCCCATCCAGCCTGGCCCTGAACACTCCCAGGGATGGGGCGTCCACAGCTTCTCTGGGCAACCTGTTCCAGTGCCTCACCACCGTCACAGTAGACCATTTCTTCCTTATAGCTAATCTGAACTTGACCGCTTTCAATTTAAAGCCTTTATCCCTTGTCCTATCCCTACATACTCTTGTAAAACGTCCCTCTCCAGCTTTTTTGTAGGCCCATTTAGGCACTGGAAGGGGATTAAAGGTCTGCCTAGAGCCTTTTCTTTTCCAGACTGAGCAAACCCAACTATCTCAGAAGATCCAAAAAAAAAAAAAAAATTAATTTCTCTTCATCTCATGGTAGAGGATTGCACAAATGTAGTCTTCTGTGTGTTCTAGAATAGGATGATAATCACAGAGCAGCCTTAAAGTTGGTGTTCAAAGTCTGGACAGGTTTAGAGTAGCCTGCAACTAAATAGCATATGTTTCTACCCAGTAGTGTACATTCAATTCTCACTCTCTTCTCCCCTTTCTGGTGGATGTTTTTTTTTCTCCTTTTAAGAGTGAGCTGTAAACCTTGCAGTCTGAATTCGGAGTCTCTTCAGGGGTGACTGAGGCTTGTAGCTATTAGCCAACTAAATACAAGGTATTCTTACAGAGATTTTGTGCTTCACTGGGATTTGTATTTCTGCTTGTATGTTGAGGAATAACTGGATTATATAAAGATAAAACTCTTCAGAGTATTTAGATTTTATTTCTTTGTCAGTCATAGCACCATGTTATTAAGCAGTGAGGGACTGTCTGTGCCTGTTTGTAAGCATTGGCCCATCTGCACCATTTAATGCTGCAGGATGCCATGGCAATCAGATACCTGCTGAAATTTGCCCATTTCAATCCAGTTCCAGTGGATTTGTAGTCTTGTATACTATTGGGTAATGGTCCAATAGTGATGTTCTTACCACTGAGAAAGGCAGAGGGCAGATAACAAATGGTAGTTTTTAATTGCCTTAAAATTTTGTTCATTATTTAAGGTGGGACCACCTCCATGTACTTACCTTTTCACTGTGAGGCTTCATTCTGTAACCTCAGAGGTGATAGATTGAGATGGATGCATGAGTTGACATTTCTTCCTCTACAGTTGTTACAGGGTACTTATATGAGAATGTTGCACCGTAACCATAGACAGTTCCACAGGTCATGGGAAGCCCTTGGAAATGACCTGCTTTCCAGATGGCTCATCTTACTCTGCACGTGGTACATACAAAGTATGTCTCGTTCTTCACAGCAAAGACAGGGTCTGTATGTGTGTATAGATGCAACAGAGTACAAAATGGATCCAGGGTCAGCTTCAAGCTAAATTTTGCTGGAGTTTTATCTACTAATAGCTAAAAAGAAGGGGAAGAGGGACAGCAGTAATGGCAGTGGTGGGGAAAAAAAATGGAATTGGAACATGGAAAGGAAAAACAGAGAACTAAGCCATCTACTGCCTGTGGTGCACTCATGAAGGGGGTCCTCACATTTTTATTACATAAATGAGTTGAATGCTTATATATGTATCTTTAAAAGAATGCTTTTAATTCTTTATGCTGCTTATAGCTTTAGTTGAGGACAGCATATTTAGAGGACTATATATGAGAAGAGACATAATATGGAATGATAGTAGGTCAAGCCAAGGATTCAAAGACTCTCATACCCAGCAAGGAAGATTAAATGATTGTTATTATTTTCTTGGAAATATCTAGTTAGTGAAATGCTGCTTCAGCTCTTCCAAAGAAAGTTTATTGCTAGATTTGTCAAAATGCAACATTGTAAAATTTCAGCAAAATTTTAAGAAAATCCTATCAACTTACCTTTTGAAATATTTTCTATTTCCATTACATGTAGCTCTTTGCCAGCCTCCGATGTGTGGAGAATCACAGGGTCTCAGTGCCCAAGGAGTGCTGAAAAGTGATTCCTTTCTGTTGGTCCTCCTAGGGAAAGTGTACAAAATTGTTAGTGTGATCATAAAGGCATGGCTGTATTTTATCAGACTGAATATCTCATGGACAAGTTGTTTGATTTTAATTTTTTCCTGGCTTCTGGCAACAAAAATCACTTTTAGTAGTGATATCTTGTGCTTTATCATGACTTGAAGAAGTTGTAGGATGATCCGATGAAAAGTTATCTGCTGCTGTGTCCATTAAAACAACAGGGAGCAGACTGTGAATGCGTGGGACAAAGCCTCAGAAACTTCGTCAGTATAATTCCAATATTTTCCTGCCTTTCTTCACACTTTTCCTCAAATTCACATGTTAAAAACAGAGTTGTAGAAGAAGATGATTTTCTTTTATGTAGTTAACTTCATGGACTAGCATACTTTATTGACGTTACGCTGGTGTTCTTTTGTGTGTGTGCCCATAGAATACAGTTCTGATTACATCTAGTGTTTTCTTTAAGGAAGGAGCTAATTTTGATGCTGTGCTCTGAGTAATGATTCTGTATGGGTATGTAGAAGGTGTTGTGTGGGATAGTGTTAATAAAATCACAGTTTTCATATTAAATACATAATTTTTTAAAATTCAAAGACTTACTTGAAGACATTCAGTGGGACATTTTTAAAATACAGTATAAAACATAAACTGAGAAGATGGAGCTTTTCAAATCAATGGACCACTTAGTATTTGCAAAAAACGTGAGCATACTTACTTGGATCTGTTAGTTAGCTTTTCCCCCATCTGCTTGTAAATTCCTTTGACACATAAGCAAAGGAGAAGCATCCAATAAAACAATTTTCTGTAGCAAAATGCCTATGATTGGAGTTGCCAGCTTGTTTCAAGAGGGTGTGATGAGGGAGAGAAAAATAGTTGTAAAAGAATGACATTGCTGAGGAGATGGGCAGGTTTGCATGAGTGTTGTGGCAGTGTGTTAGCCTGAGAGGAGATGTGTGAAATTTCTGGAGCTGGCTCCCTGAAGCTGTTGCCTATTGGTCACAGGAGCATGTCATACCTTTAATATGAAATTTTAAGGATCAGTACAGAAAAAAGCAGTTTGTTTTTTTTTTTTCTTCTGCCACAAATATAACTTAGATATCAGTACCAGTTATTAGAGATGTCTTATGTGGATTGAGCAAAGCTAAGAAATGAGGCTGGGCAAGGGGAGGAGGAAGGAAAGACAATCTTAAGATTGTGGTGACAAGTCTTGGCTCAAAGTGAATTATAGAGGTATTTTGCACATTTCTGGCTGTATTAAATACTTGATATTTAAGTATCTCATAGGAAGGACTGCTTTCTGATAGGTAGAGAAGGTTCCCTTGTTCCAAAGGTTAAGTTTGTCTCTTTAGGGCCTATTTGTTTACTTTCTTCACTAGATTAGTATAATTGGCAGTGCTCAGTTCTGAGATTGAGGAGGATCTTGAACTCATGAAGAATTGAAATAAGACAAGTTATGAATCAGTGAAGAAGTAAAGTGTGTATGTCTTTTTCTTTTCATGTTAAGCTTGTGTTACTAGCTCCTACTTTTCCTACTTCCTTGTCTTACAAGACCAATCAGAAAAAAAAATTTTATGTGCTGTTGCCATACAGAAGCATGTATTCATAATCCATTTTAATACTGGCTGAACCTAATAATCCTCTAGGGTTGTAGCCTCTGGGAACAGAACAATTAAGTTTCTGCAAGTTTTCAGTAGTATCTGAATGAGGTAATATACTGGAAAGCACACATAGGCATTATTCAAATACTGTGCAAGCAGTATCTCCTATGTTTCTAAGCAATTTTGTTTGCTTATGGAAGCAGAGATGAAATGCATGCACAGTGGGATATTGAGGTGTTATTTTGGGGAGGAGCAACTTGTCAGGAACTCTGAAATAGCAAGTATTTATTTAACTAGGAAATAAGCTTATTGAAATATTAGGTAACATATTTCTGATACTGCTGTGTAAGTCAAAAGATGTAATTGAAAAAATGAGTTTATAGTACTTGGCATTGCAAATTAGTGACCCTTTCTATAAGTGCTTATAGAGGAACATAGCAATTTACAGGTCTGACATTTCTTAAAGTCTGCAACTTTGTAAACTTGATTTTAGTAAAGAAAATGTGTTTATAATGAATACAGTGTATAGATTCATAGACTACTTCAGGTATCTGTCAAGATGACTGTGTTGCATTACAGCTTTGAATTGCATTACAGCTATAGTGTGTGAGGGATGTTGTTTCATAAGTTAGGTTGTGACATTACAGAATTTTAGTCTTATTGCTGCAGGTCATTTTAGTTGCCTACATCTTTATTTGAATAACTGTGTTTACATTTAGGTGATGTATGTTGAGAAAGGTGAGACTGTCTTTACTGCTGCTGACCCATATTCAAATTTAATGTTGCATTTACCAAGTTAAATGATTGGCTATTAATTAGTTCTGTTTACAGAAATATGGAAATACTCATTGGGTTCAGTGGCAGTGTCAGGTGCATGTGGATTGCTACTTTGCAGTCAGGGAAAGATGCTGCACTTAACTTTAATAATATGCAATTGTAATGGGATCTTGTGCACTGCTAGCCTGTGTCAGCAGACACCAAGCAATTCTTCGTGGAAGAATGCTAAATGAAAGTTGGTTTAGTAATTATGCTGGGGATCTCTACGCTCATTAGGCAATGGGTCAAGAACTTAGGTTCCCCCCCTCCTCCTTTCTTGCTGTGCAAATGTTGCAGACTGTTAGTCAGCATTTTGCAGACCATGGCTAGGAGGCCTGTGCATAGGGAGTTCAAATTTTCTCCATTAAAGCTTTTCTTTCCCCAGACTATGTTTATGACATCTGCCAGGCTGGAGCAGGGACTGAGGAACCCAGGCATTTGTCCTGTTTTCCTCAGTGCTGCTTTTAGCTCTCTGATTTGAAAGCCAAACTCTGAATGAGAATACTATGTTTCTTATTAAAATAAAATTCTTTAGGACTTGAACAGTTTGATGGTGTCTTATTCTTAGTTTCTTCCAAATCTTTAGAATTTCTTCAGAATCCTTCCTTTGGCAGAATGAAGAGAGATTAAAAATGCTGGGCTCCAATTAAAAAGTAGTGATGCTGGCCTTTTTTTCTCATGCTGCAGGAAGAACGGGTATCACAGTGGAGCTTTGTCTGTTTTCCTTAGAAGTGCTTGTAGGAGCAATCCTGACACTTTACAGCAGAATTTACAGAATGTAAATTCCATAGTTAAATAATTTCCTTTCCCCTGAGCAAATAGCTTCCTTGATGCCCATTCCATATACTAGTGTGCAGCATTTCTGCTTTTGGGGAGCGTTCAGCAGAGAGATGGTCACTCACTCCAGCATGTGCAACAATAACCAGTCCTTTTTCCAGCTTTTATCTCTAGTTTGAACTTTTTCAGCCCTGCCACAAGATGCTGGCCTGTTAAAGGGCTATACTGTAGCAAGAATTAGCTGGCACATGGTTATTAAGAAACAAATGTGTGTGCGGAAAAATACTGGTCTCTTTTGTTTAAAAGGTATTGTAAAAGTCTGTTTCTTAAGAAAATACAAAGATTGGAATGCATTACATTTAGAGGAAAAGTGTGACCAATTGTTTCACGACAGTTATCTTAAATGATGTTAAAAGAAAACCCAAAATAATGTAATGATTTTATTGACTGCTTGGAGTAATAATAAGTAGGTATTCAATTCAGAAAAAGAGGTATTTCTGGTTTTTCTCTCTTTTTAACTCTGAGGATCTTCAAGACAGTTAAATGCACTAGCATAACTATGACATTAGAAAAGCTGTACTAATGAAATGACATTGCAGTATGAGCATGCGTGTTAAAATGCTCTGTTCTGCCTGTAAAGTTGTGCTTATGTTACTCTGGGTTTAGTCTAGAATGGAATTTAATTCTCTGTAAGTAGTCTGTGTTTAAAAGAGTGGGTAGCCAGAGGAGCTTCCCTTAAAATCTAGTGTGCTGAGAGAAGGGGATATTGGCCTTTTTTCTGGTGCCTTTTCTGGAAAGCATGTGTATGAAACTAGCCATAAGATAGGAGACCTTGCATTCTGTTGGACACTTTTTCCCTTGAGTCTTGGCATAATGGGATATGAAGTACAAAGTACTTTAAAAATCAGAGAAATTATTTTTGTTCCCTTAAATTGTCTAAAGCAATAGGCAATCCTTACAGTGTATCTGGAGTAACTGTGAAAGTAAAAGGTAGTTTATTATAAATATATTTGCTTACTCTTTATTCCTTTTTCTCTTTTCCTTTATAAGAATTACTTTGCAAATATCAGTAGGGAATTGAAGACAAAACACCCCCATGGTTTGCTTTCTAAAAAAATTCTCTGCAAGCAAGAAAAATCTTTGATTGAGGACTTAATCAGTCCTTCCCTTCAGTGAGATTAGCAGTGTATGTTCTAAGTTCAGAAATAAACTGTGGGAGTTCCTTGATAGCAATAACAATATGCTAAACATGAAGTTTCTTTAGAAGGAGGTGAAAGGGGGCTTTTTGTGTACAGCATTTGGAACACTTACCATATCATATCATATATCAACACTTTGTATATCATGTAGGGAAGACAAATTGCTGTATACTCAAATACACCTGGGTTTACATGTCCGTGTAAGGAAAACAGGAAGCAAACCCAGAAATGTTTATGTATTGATGCAGCTCTCTCTCTTGAAAAAACATGTTTATTGGCTTAAGTATAAAATAGTCGTTCACTGTTTTTCCTCTGTCCTTTGATTTGTCTACAGGAAACAGTAGATATACAATGGGGTCCATTATTATTTGTGGTCTCTAAAATTTATACAGACAAGGTACTGGCTGGTATCATGGATAATCTACACATACACATACATAGGCCTTACCCTTGTTGTTTTGTTGTTTTTTTTAAAATGATCTCAGTAGTGGTCCATGTGGTGAGACTACTTGGTAAAGATCTGAACTGTGCCATGGATTCCCTTTTGACCTTAGAGTAACTTCTGGTTTACTCTGTATGGTGAAATGGGAATGTGGCTTAGTTGGTTTTCCTACAGAAGGTCTGGGGATTTTTTGACATAAAAATGGCTGATGAACTGCTTGTGTGGGGACTTCTTAAAAATAGTTTGTTACTCCTTCTTGCTGAGGCATTCTCTTTTTTGGGTAGTGGTCAGTTTCTGCAAATGTCATGGTAGGGCTGGCCTGGTCTTCTATGAAATGTTCACTTGATGTAACCTTGGCCACTGATTTGAGACTAGAGACACAAGAATGCCACTTATTCCAAGTGATAAAACTGTCTAGTGTTTGCTTTCTGAATATTTTACAAAATATGGGTAAGTTTTTGAAAATTTAAGGGAAATCTTTGCAAGTTACCATATAATTAAAATTTCAGGAATATTATTTTCTTGTCCAAATGCTGTTTGTTGCTCTTCTGCTCTTCTGACAAGGAGTTTTAGAGTTACCTTGGAAAACATGTAAGCTTAATTAGTATGGACTAGTATTCGTTTCACTGCTTCTCACTTTCTTTTCCTTCAGGAGTCATCTTGCTTGATATCAGGACTAGATATGTATGAGATAAGTGTCTTCCCAAATTAAAACTGACCCAGTTTGTTGGAAGCTTTTATCTGAAGATGATTTTAACTGGAAGGGCTTAAGCTTAAAAGCCTTGAATATCAAAGTCAACTTGTGATACCACTTGTCATGATACCCTTGAATGCAGGACAAAACAAAATAATCAAAAGTTAAATAGCAATAGCTATGACCTTTGCAACAAATGCAGCAACATTTTATAGCAGTAACCTATTTCCAATTATCTCTAAGCAGTGTATAAAAAATTAAAGAAATGCCTACACTTTTGGGGGAGAACAGCAGATTTCTGCGTGGTGGATGTGGGAGGAATCACAAAGAGAACTGACTTGTCTGATTCTATGACAAGTCTTCAGCAGATAATTTAGGATGATATGTGGTTTTTTGAACTTCATGTGTTTCTCTATTCTGTATGATACCATGTGCTTGTTCTTGTTTTTGAGGGCCTAATATAATGATCCCTATTTTAATTAACTTCTTATCATCTCTCAGTATTCTTATGAGGACATGGGCAGTATATTATGTAGTTGTTATTGCTGTGTTGCTGTGTATATCTATTTGAAACTAAATAGTACTTTTATATACTTTAATACATTATTTCTTAAATTTCATCTGTATTTAAGAAAAAAAATTAAATGAGTACTCTGGAGTGACTCATTTTAACAAAATCATAATTACAGAAATCGTAATTTATTCAGGGTTTTTCCTCCAATTGATATGTTTTCATTTTGAATACATTAAATTGCAATTTTTACTTGTTTCATCAAAACAAATACAGCATGCAAACCATTCTTTTAAGTGGTGATTTCAGAATAGATCTCCAAATAAATTTCCTTCTCCAAAGCATCACATGCTTAAAATATATATAATTTTCTGGGCTTAATAAACTTCCCAGAAAAATAAAAAAAGTGAATAGTTATATAGTAGCATTTCTCTAAGAAGTAGTATTCTTCATCAAAGAACACTTAAAATTTCTGGCTGAACACTGAGGTGTTTTTGTATCATAATGAAAATTCTCAGCTAAAATAAGAAAATGTCCTTATAGCTAGTTTTTCAGATTTAAAATATTATAGTTATGGCCATAAACTGTAAAAATAAAAAGAATAAATCTGAGTCAGATCTACAAATAATTAAGTAATGTGCTTCATGTAGGAGATGTTTACTCAGGGGCATTGGCTGTTCACAGTATGGGAGAGAAGGAATGGGGAGGAGTGATCCACACACAAATTAGCTGGTGCTTTCAGTCATTTGATGTGCTTATTGCAGTGCATTTGTTGTATTCTTTAGTCACCTCTGAGTGTGAAGGTGTTTGTGTAGGACACTGCAAACTTTTATCCAGTATCAACCTTACATTTAGATCTTTTCAGAGGATCTCTTCAAACCTACTGTAGTACAAGGAGACTTGACTTTTTTCTGTAGTTAAGCCTTGCTGCTTTGGGGTCTATGACTTATCAGTACTAAAAATTTTCTTGGATGTTTGTGATTTGATAGGAAAAATGAAATTAAGAGGTTAGTTGGCTACTCTAGACTATTCACAAATCTAGTTAACATTTAGAGGTAGGCGAGGTCAAAACTATGACATGTCAGAAACACCCAGTGTCTATTGGACTCAGGTTTAGCAGGTTTTTAAGAGACAGACAATTTGTGGGTTTGCTGAGCTTTACGAATGTGTAGTTTTTTTGAAAAGTATATTGGATGTTACTTTGTCTTTAGAAGGGGTCTTAGTACTGGATTCAGGATTTTGTGTTAACTGGATGTATAGCACATAAAGCTGTAAGATATGTGTTGTTTGTACTGGTAAAAGGTTGGATTGGAGGGTAAAGGTAGCCAACAAACTGTGATACAGACTTAAGACATCCTTTCAAGCCAGAAATCTGGCTTGATGTTTTTTTATACAGATAAGCTACACTTTTACAGAGATTGAAACTTAACTGATATTCTGAAATAATCTGAAGGCCACAGATATTGCACAGTTTGAGTTTATGTCCTGGTTTGAAGGACAGGTGTCTGCTAAGGAAGGAAGGAGCCTCCTTTGGAATGAAAAAATGTAAACCCCTTCCCTCCGAATTATTGTAATTTTGAAATGAAGGGGCTCTCAGGCGAGGATATAGGAATAGGAATAACAGTTCTTTACTAGTATTTATAATAAAGTGAACAAACAACAACTCTTATGGCATTAACAACAAAACAGACCCAGGAACCCGGTCCCAGCCCTCTGGGCCTGCAGGCACTGTCCCCTTGGGTGCAGTGATGGTCACAGCCGGCAGGGGGCGTTAGTGGTACTCAGTGGGCAGGGCAGGTGCGATGATTCCCCCGCGGCTGCAGGGGGCGCTGTGGCGCGAGCTCCAGGAGCACATGGCAATGGCGGCTTGGCCGGGACGGGGAGGGATGGAAGAGAGAGAGGCTTTGCTTCACAAACCCCCCTGGGGCCGTGGATCCCGGTGCCCCTGCAGAACTCTCAAACTGGGACAGTAGGACATCTCGGCAAGCACGGGGAGCAGGGGCTGCAGTGCAGTGAAACCCAGAGCCGTGCCGAGGGAGCCGCGAGGGGCAGGGCAGGGGCAGCAGCCCGGCTCCCAGCCCGGCAAGGAGAGGCGAGCTCAGGATCCCGGGCCCCTCGAGCAGATGGTAAAATAGGTCTCAGTTCAGAGCAGGGGTTCACTCACAGCAGAAGAAACAGCTTGACGTGAAGGGTCCAGCAGCAGCAGAGACTCCTCTCTCTCCAAAAAGGCCGAGCAGCACCTCCGTGTTCCCCTCTGAAGCGCAGCTCCAGCCCCAACCGCTGCCCCCACCCCTGCCTTTTATCAGCCCCTCTCCTCCGGGGCTTGGCCACAATCCTTTGTTTTTCTTAAGTACCGAGTAATTCAAGTTCGTTAGCAACTTAATGGGAAAAATTTCTATACGTTAAAGGGAACAAAAGGAAAGAAAAAACCTAAACCTGACCCCCAACAGTTTATCAATAAATAAACTTCAGGTGGGAAGCTGTGTCTTCCCAAGTTGTTTTTTGAGGTTTTTTTTGTAATTTTACTGACACATACTATACTGAGCATACAGTATTGATTGACAGAAATCCTTTGATAAACTGTTCTCCAAACTGTTTGTACTACTTGGCATTCTACAGACATCTGCCCAATATATAACTATGTGGTTTGTTGTTATTTTTGTTTTTAGTTTCTCCAGCAATGGATTATCAAAACTTTCAACATTGAATTGAGAATACAGTAATTTAAATTGCGGATTATATTAATGCGGAAGCAGTTGAAGACACTTTTGGCTTAGCATTTACTGCTGACAAGCTGGAAGAATGATCTGAAATAAATCTCTTAACATGTGGAAAGTGCTACCTCAAATGCAATTACTTATTCAAATAAATATAAGGTGAAATAGTTGGCTTGAAGAATATGAACTGGTGGTCTGTTGCAGATCATAAATGGAAGATAATTTTTACTAATTGTTAGGGGTTAGGTTTTTTTTCTTTCCTTTTGTATAGAATTTTTTCCCATTGAGTTGTTAATGAACTCTTAAGTACTGGATACTTAAGAAAAACAAAGGACTGTGGCCAAGCCCTGGAGGAGAGGGGCTGATAAAAGGCAGGGGTGGAGGCAGCACCAAGAGAGCTGAAGCTGCGCTTCGGAGGGGAACCGGAGGAGCTGCTCTGCCTTTTTAAGGGAGAGAGGAGTCGCTGCTGCTGCTGCTGGACCCTTTTCAGGTGGAGCTGTTTCTTCTGCCGTGAGTGAACCCCTGCTCTGAACTAAGACCTATTTTACCATCTGTGCAGGGGGGGCCCGGGATCCTGAGCCGACCTCTCTTTGCCCAGCTGGGAGCCGGGCTGCTGCCCCTGCCCTACCCCCTGCGGCTCCATCAGCATTGCTCCGGGTTTTCACTGCGCTGCAGCCCCTGCTCCCCCTGCCTGCTGAGATGTCCTACTGTCCCAGTTTGCTGTTTCTGAGAGTTCTGCTGGGGCGCCAGGATCGACAGCATTCGTGAAGCAAAGCCTGCCTGTCCTCCATCCCTTCCCCTCCCGGCCGTGCCCCGTGTCTGCTGGAGCTCGCGCCACAGCGCCCCCTGCAGCCGCGGGGGAATCATCGCACCTGCCCTGCCCACCCAGCACCACCAGCGCCCCCTGCCGGCTGTGACCGTCACTGCACCCAAGGGGACAGTGCCTGCAGGCCCAGAGGGCTGGGACCAGGTTCCTGGGTCTGTTTTGTTGTTAATGCCATAAGAGTTGTTGTTTGTTCACTTTATTATAAATACTAGTAAAGAACTGTTATTCCTATTCCTATATCCTCGCCTGAGAGCCCCTTCAAAATCACAATAATTTGGAGGGAAAGGGTTCACATTCTCCATTCCAAAGGAGGCTCCTGCCTGTCCTTCAAACCAGGACACTAATATGTAAGCAAAGGCATCAAAGTTCAGCTGATTTTTAATACTTTTTTTTAAGTATCCCTTATGAAAACCAAGAAGTCTTTAATCTTTTCTGCTTAATGCCTCCAAGTGAAGCCATGTATCCCATTTTGGCACAATGAGTCAAGGTGGAGGTAACCAGTTGGAGAGTGTCCAGAGGAGATAAAAATGATTAGCTGTCAAGGAAGCATAAAAAGAGAAATTGGTGAGAATTGACATTTTTTGTTGCGAGCATGTCTCTCTCTCTAGATGAATCACAGAATATTCTGAATTGGAAGGGACCCAGAAGGATCATGGAGTCCAACTTGTAAATCAATGGCCCATACAGGGATTGAACCCACGACCTTGGCGTTATTGGCACCATGCTCTAGCTTGCAGTGTTTTGTGAAGAACAGAATAACCTCTCTGTGAAGATGAATCAAAGCAATTAATCTAGAGAGGGAGATTTTCATAAGCATTATGAAAAAATACTGTTTGTGAGAATAGTTGAGCTCTATGGTGATTTGCATATGAAGGCCAAGGTACCCCTATTGTCAGAAGCTTTTAAGAACAGGTTAGACAAGTGTCAAGGGTTGGTTGATTCCTCCATCAGATAAATGGATTTATATTTTCGCGGTCCTTGCCAGCACTTTAGTTATCTTGAAAATAGCTGTAATAGAAGTGAGTTGTGTAGGAGTTAGTACTGATTAGTAAGAGTTGTTGGATTTTTATTTGAGACAAGCAAAGATTTTTTTTCTTTTGCTTCAAAGCACCACATAATGTGTTTGTTGGGTAAGTCCTGAGCAGAAAAGATTTACATGGCCTTGATGAGAGTGAACTACTTCTTCTAAGTGTAAATAAAAAAATTACACTTCCTAACACATTGGTTTTTTTAAATATATTTTTTTTATAGATGCTTTTGACTTGTGCAGTGACTAGGTTAATATTACCTTGAGTGCCTTTCTTGACTGTACCTTGGTTTCTATGATCATTCTGGAAGAGTAAAGACATAGTAATGTAAAACTGGTATAGAAAGACACTATATACTTTTACAGTAGATTGTCATAATGTCTTTTAAATCAAAATTGCTTTGAAAAATGCTGCTTCTGGATTTATAATGATTAAGGAGGAGTAATTTTTATTTATGTATTTATTAGTGTCTGTTTTAGGGGACCATACCTTCATTTCCTTTGTTTTTTCTCCTGACTAAAGGGGCTTAACCTGGACTATATTTTAGGTATCATATTATATTACATTAGTTTTTAATGCTTCATTTGAATATTTTTTTTGCCTCCCAAGGTCTCTGTCTTGAGAAGCTGCCAGTATCTTCCTCAGCGAGCAATCTCCATGTGGATCGTGAACAAGAAATTGTTACGTGCTATGAGAAGGCTGGGGATATTGCTCTCCTGTACCTTCAGGAGATAGAAAGGGTAAGCTGAGATGATTTTCTTGGTTGAAGAATTGAGTGGCTGATCTTTCATTGATGTGGTCTTACCAAAATCTTGGTAACTCAACAAAAATATGTCTTGTATTTCTTTTCATAGGAATTCAATGCACATTTACAATTGGACAATAAATTAGTATGCCTTAATGGATGTGTGGTATCTATCCTTTTGACTGTTCTCTCATTCTGACCTCTTGGGAAACAGTGCCAATAGTCAAAAAAGGGACAAAGCTCTTCTGACCTACTCTGTATATTCAAGATGCTAATCTGATGTCTCTTGTTACTCTCTGGTAGTTCATTCAGAATCATGGGATTAAGGTGTCTTTCAAACACATATGTTACAATATGTATGTTGCATGTATATACTTACTCGATTTTCAGATAATTCTTAAGAAGATTTTAATTAAAAATGAAGCTATGAAGCTAGAAAATCAGTCTTGTTGATGGTTTTTTTTTTGAGCCAATAACATGACTGCACTTAAATTCTCTTTTATAAACTACTTGAAGGTAAAATCTATCATAACATCGTACCCATCAGCAATTTCAATGACGTATCAGCCAGAATAGTAACTGAAAGTGTGTTTGCTTCAGCTGATAGGCACAGTCCTAGGGCAATGAAAAAAATAATCAGATAGCATAGCCAGATAAACATATGATTTTGAAATATAGATGAACTTCAGATAAATCTTAATACTTCTATAAATTGAATCAGGAAAATGTTCTTGGATTTGATAGCCCATTTGTCATTTTGTCTCATTAATATATTCCTTGCTGTATGTACCTATGCAACTACAGTGCCTGTCAAAGTCTGGAGTACTAGATGTGTAGTAGACTTGGTTTTTATTGATGAAAGCTGTTATATCTGAACCTCTTAATGTTAGACAAAATACAACAGAATATGGACAGTTCTGCAGAATATTAGACAAGTTCCTGTACCTCCCTCCCTTTTATAAGTTAAGGATTATGAATTATGGAAAGTTAAACTTAGGCTCATCATTTGGTAAGAGCGTAACACTTCATGATTTAAATGCTTCAAGTTTTATCTGAATTTGAAGGGATACATAGGCTCTTTTATTTCCTCCTCTTGATTTCATTTACACCATTAACTTTTGTCTTCTGTTTGTTACCACTTAGCAAAAACCCTTAAATGATATAAATGCTTTCTGAAAATAATTTTATGTTACCCTTTATTTCTAGGAGTTACACTCTATTGCTTTTTATTTAGACTTTGAGGTACATTTGGGCAAAATGCAATACACTTGGAGCTCTGTTCTTTGACTTGTGAATGCTGTTGGAGTGAAGTGAGCTGGCAATATCCATCTGATCCTCTTTTTCAGACCCGTTGCTTGCAAGCCTCAGGCCTGTCACTTGACAGCTGTCTTTGAAGAAGTTATACGACACAGTTAGGGTCATGAAAAATAGAAGAAAGGGGAAAGAAAACCTATGTGATGGGGAAAAAAGTCATTCACATTGTTTTTAAAATACATACAGCTTTTTATTTTCTGAGTTTTTTTACTGTTTTATTATTATCTTGAAGTGGCTGGTAGACTATGTGCACTGAATATGAAGGCAATTGAAAGCTGATTATGTTTTGACAGCATTTTTAATGCTGATGTAATACAGTTATTTCTAAATTGTTTTTTGGAAATCATTCTGGAGATAGGTTTTAATCTTCTTTCTGGTCTCTGCAGCAGTCCTTGCTAAGCTAACAGGAGTTTTAGATTTTTGAATACCATCACCTCCTGGTACTAAATAAGGTTGCAAATATGCTTTGTCATATTCTTCTATTTCATATAACATTCATCACAAAATTTCTGAAAAAGTATTATAAAATTTTGCTTAGCAGTATTTCTACTTGGTAAATAAATTATCTCTAAGGGTATAGCTAAGAGCAAAAAAGTTTATATTTAGGTGGCAATAGAGGTAAAGCTAGAAATGATCTACTAGTCACCACCTACAAATGGTGAAGATTTCTCCAACATTAAATATTAGCTTCCATGTAGAAGTATACAAACCTTGATTTTAATTTTTTTTTTCTAAATGCACTTTTTTCCCCCTTTTTCTTTTGTTCTATTAGGTAATTAATGCCAATATACAAAACAGAAGCCCTAAGCCAGGGCCCACTGCACATGAACAAGAGCTTGGTTTTTTCCTGGAAACAGGACTTCAAAGAGCACATATTTTATATTTCAAGAATGGGTGAGATTTGATTTTTCTTTTATTGTGTTTGCTTTTTTTGTTTAGGTTTTGTCTTTGTGATTTAACTGGGTATCATTTTTAGCAGTTATGGATTCAGTAATTATGAGGTCTCTTATTAATAAAGTGGTAACATTTTAATTAAAATAGTAAGGTTGCCCATATTGTATTTATTTACATATTGGAAAACTTTTAGTTGAAGTATATTAATCAGAAAGCGTTTTATAGTTTTGCTTACTAAATGTGAGAACTTGAAGTACCTTAAGCTTTAACTATTTGAAATTTACTTTATTATCGAACACTGATAAAAAATGATTGTCAACATAGTGCAACTCTGGATTTTTATAATTTCGATTTTGTAATTTTTTTCCAAATCTCTTCAGTTACCACTTATTTTAACATTATGCTGCAGGATAAATGTGCATGAAGATCAACAGTATGTATACAAATCTTCATTGTACCTGTTCTGTAGATCCACTTAGATTCTGCATGGGAGTTCCTTTATAATTTATTTTAATTAAGGCTTTGTTTAAAAGCCTAAAAATAAATTCAGTTACCACGCAGAACAAGAAAGAGAATACAACTCTCCATGTTTAAGAACTTCAAAACTCAGCACCAATGGGTTTTAAGTACATTTCTGGCATTTGTTGAAATCACATGGTTTAAAAATTTGTTTCTGGGGCTTCTTATTTCATTAGGAAAATGGGATTTTATTGAAAGACTGGAACTCTTGATAAGACTACTGCTGTGTACCAAAAATGTTTCTTATTCTTTCAAATACATAAACCAGAGATGAAGGAAATCATGCAGTATCTGTAAAGAGTTCGAGATTTTAATGTACTGAAGGTAGGGTAAAAAAAGGCTATCCAAGTTTTAAACTGTTCAGGGATTTCAACATGGAAGTGATCTCTACTTTTGAAATCTCTTTCCTAAAGTATTAAAGTAGTGGTGCAATAACATGATCTGAGAGTTACACTTTAGTTCTGTTTCCATAATTTAATTGCAGGAGGAATGGAATGTTCTGAAAGGTAATTTTTTTCATTTACCAGAGCTAAAAATAAGATCTCTGTTTTCATGTCTGCAGAAAAAATAAATAAAATATAGTTACTGTAAAAATCCCATTGGCAGTCATGGTTAAGAATAAGCTAAGATTTCCACGTTTTGAAGAGTTTTGTTTGGAGGCCAGGCATTTAATCTGACAATTTTGTGTAAAAGCAATCAGCAGTAGACATAGGAGATTAGGATTAATGAAGAAAACAAAAAACAACTGTACAAAAAAAGTCATGCAGCGGATTGTTAAGGAATATCCAGACAGGAGTGTTTTTCCTAGACCATATCGGTTGGTCTGATGTGAACTTTGAAAGGTGATTTTATTCCATGGGCATTTTAATTCTTCACAGTGAAGTTGTTGGTGATCTTGTTAACTCCTACATAAACATATAATTTTTTTGCAGTCTTTAGTACAGTGATCACTTGCAGTTTATAAGCTAATTACACATTATATATAGAATTTTTAATTTCCTCTTCTAGTTCCATTGGCCAGTGGTACCTTTTTTTGTGGTATGATATGAAGCAAGGTGTTAGGAAAAAGCAGCTCCATGACAATCATTTTTTTGCATATTCCTGCTATTACATCCTTTAGTTTCCTCCCTTAATTCAGAGTCAGTCACAGTTCTTTCAATATTTCCTAATATGGTCATTGTTCCAGGCTGCTTGTTATGTGGCTGCTTTTAGGGATTGCTTTTTCACTTTTTTCATTTTTTAACTTGAGTTTACCAGAACTGGACTTCAAATATGTACTTTTTCTAATAGGGATAAATTATAGCCTGCTTTTTAGTACATCTATTTTAAGGATATTTAGTTTCATTTTTAAATGTGTAATCCCTCCTGATATTAGGTTTATAGAAAGTAGATTTGAGATCTTTCCAGTAAGCTTTGCAACAAACTTCAAGTTTGAATGTAATCTAAAATCATTTTTGTACGTGTGTCAGTTTCAAACCAGAAAAGAAAGTAAGGTAACTTTCATATGAGCTAGAAGATCGTAATTTCAGCAGTAACATAGGGAGTATTGCTGCCTACCCATAAAGGTGGTTGATCTACTACAAATTTCCCTTTCATTTGTTAACTGTACAGAGATTTGCTTTTAAGTTGAGTAATCAAGATTTTGTAGAGGGTTAAGTGATTATATTTCAGGTATGTATTATCTTGTATGAAAAACTAGGAAGTGTTTGAAACTTAACTTAGTCTTTCTGCTAAGTGGCGGTGTTTTGAAAATACATGGAAATGCATTTAGCTAAAAAAAAAAGAAAAGTTGAAGTGGAAATAGTCTGAACCAGAAAAGTGTTAGTTTAGTGCTATTAAGACACAAAACTGAAATTAATGGTTTCTTCTGAAGTGTACAGAATTTTATTAAATAAACTACATGCCCATTTTTCACTTGGGAGATGAGGAACATTTCAGCTTGGAAATGTGTAACAAGGAAGTTGAGGAAGCTGTTCTGAAACTTAAGGTAGGGTTTTGTGTGTTTTTTAAAAAATGTTCTGAAATAGGTAACTTTACATGCCTTCAGGCTGATTACGTAACTTGTATAGTAGTTGCTTTGTAATTTCATATTGAAGGAGTTCAAAGTCCTGATGTTTTTCCAAGAAAAGCTGTGAGCATAGGAACTTTGACATTGGTATTTAATGTAGCTATTTTCAAGTAGAATGCCCCTGAGAAAGAAAGGACAGCTGTTTAGATACCCAGTGTTTCTTCTACCCTAATATTTCCTTTGTTATGAGATTTACAAGTTGATTTTGTCTTTTTTATGGTTTTTATTTTTGAAGTAGTAATTTTCACAAATATACTGGAAATGTATGCTCTTGAAGCAAAATGGCATTCTGGTTGAAATCTAAAATCAGGAGGCCATCATGTGAAAACCACACTTACCTAGTTTTCAGAGCTATTTTTTTGGCATCTCCTTTATTTTACACCCCATTCAAGGATATAGCTCTGGATCCAGACTGCAGTTTGGTCTCATCTTCATCATGATTCACATACTCAGTCAAGGTCTGAGGATCCCAGAGATGATCTGTACTCTTCATGGGGCCATTACCTGTGCTGGCACAGCCACAGTGAAGCAAGATATTCCCAGTCTCCTCTAGCAAGTAGTTTCTTATAGACTAGCTTCTTCTCCAAAATTAGCCCTGAAAAAAAGGCATTAAAAAAATCAAGCCATTTTTCTCATTTTTTCATATAAACGATATAGTTGATTTATATTGACTTTAAATGGTTGACAAGCACAACAAAAGACCTCCTTAGAGTATGGGACTTATCTATGTAGAATTTCTTTTATCTGTTTTTCTCTTTTTACTAAAGCATATAACAGAAATAGCATAAGAATATTGCAGTCTTTCTGGTAAGAGAGGAACAGTGGATGGGAGGCAGTCTGTAGGTGCTTCTGTTCCACGTGTATATCCATACAGTGCACACAGCTAGGAATTTTACAGTGATGAAATCCATGAGAGAAGCATTTCTGTAAATGCTTGATGTAAATGCGCATGAAGATCCAGCTCTCTACTGCATTAGAATACAGTGCTGGATACCCATCACTCTGCATCTCTTGAGATCCTGTTGCACATCCTACATCAGTCTCAAAACAAGTTGGTGTTTAAGTAAAGAATAGAAAGTAAGAAGAAAACATTGAAATCCTACAAAGTATCACATTTCTTATATGTGAAATATCGCTGCTGTATATTGGAAAGCAAACAAAATCACTTCTGTTGCAGTTTTCAACACAGCTTTGTTCTCTATATATAAATGCATTCATGTTTGTGTGGTTAGGAAGCTAAGGCAAGAATATATTCAAGATAGGAACAAAAATCACTTCATGATTCCTAGCAAAAATAAGTTTTCAAAGGATACTTTATTATCTGTCATATCAGATGCTTTCCTCATCCCTGTTTCCAATACTGTTCTTACCTGTTAGTTTTCATTGAAAAAACTTTATTTGAACATGACAGGAAATTATTATTCCCTCAGATATCCAAGAGAAAATCATCCATTATGAATGCTTTCTCTTTCAAACCTTACTGTGTGTTTATTGCTCAGAATTTTGTCCTAACTTCAAGAGTTTAAAATAAAATTTCATTGTGAAGTTACAGGTGGGAAACCTGGCAGTGTTACATGGAAGACTAAGGTGGATATAAACATGAAGGAATCACTTCTATTCAAAATCTTATCAACTTTTGTAATAACTAGTTACACAAAGAACAGTGGAAGAGTAATGCTAGTCTCTGAGTTGGTGTTCAAGATTGATACTCTTAGTAATTTGTAGTTGGAATTCTGACTCCAGCTCACTTTTTCCAAGAAGATACTTAGCATTTTTAGCCTGTGTACCATGTCTTGCTGACAGTGGCTGTTGATTGCATTTGCAAGCATCAGATTGAAGGTTTTGGTTTTATGCTGAGTAGTGATGGCTGGCAAACAAAATGGTCTTGGATCCTCAAACAGGGGAGTTAATATTTCATACACTTCCCCTGCCCCCTTCAAAATGCTTGTTTTACTGCTCTACCTAATGCTCTTGTTTTTCCACTGTACAGAGGAGTTACCATTGTCATCTTCCCCAGACCTACCCTCTTAGTGTGTATTTCCTTGTTTGCTTTTGCTGGTTCTTCTGTGGAGTCGTTCTGTTGTCAAAGAAATCAGCTCTCTGCCATTCTGGTGAGAAGAATTGGTTCACTGGAAGGTGGGATAATGGGTGGTGAGGCTGTTAGAAAAGAGATAGGACCATGCAAGTCAGAGTAGGAAGATATGAAGAAGGAAGAATGATGGAAAAAGGGAACAAACACTCAGAGATGAGAGTGGGGAGGATGAGATCTTCCTCTTCAGGTCGTGAGCCATTAGGTGGACTAACTACCAGTGAAACTGCAGTCTAGGCAGCAAGTGTTTTCATTTTGGATGCATAAATGCCGGAATTGCTGCTTGATTGGGCTCTTTCAAATACTTAGGCTTGTGTAACTCTAATGGCACACTGAAAATGTTTTATTTATAAGCCCAAACATCTCTTAAGAACTTTCAAGCATTAAGCAAACATGATCTTCTGTAGCAAATTTGAGATATCTGGGATTTTTCTTTCTGCATGAGGTGACAGTAGATAAAATGAGAAGTATGCCATGATCACCTTTTTTAAGTAGACTTAAAAAAAAAAAAAAGAGTAGTTTAGATTCTGGCAGCAAATTAGGGATTTTCTACATTTTGTTCAGAAAATGATGCTCAGTGTAATTAATGTTTTGTGAAAATTATATAGTATTGTGGGTGTACTGAAAATGTAAGTTTGAAAGGAAGAGGGGGAAAACAGAACTGTCTGAAGTTGCAACTCAGTTGCCTCTGGTAGATAGATAGCTAAACGCTTACCAGGGTGTTTTTCTAATTGTAGATTAAGTTACATTTCTCCATCCTCTTAAACCTGATGGAAAACAGACACAGACATTAGTCACAATCATCCAAAGCACCATCTGTTGTGCAGAGTATGTAGTCTTGTCCATTTGGTCAGGCCTTTATTAAAGTTATGGAAACGAGCCATAGAATGGAAGTAATTTTTAATTTTTTTTTTTTGGTTCATCTTTGTAGGGCTATATAAAACAGTATGATAAATGGCATACCTCAGCATTAGGATATTCTGTTACTGCTTAAGAACTAATCTCTTGATTTGTCACATTTCTTGCTTTTTGCTTATGTATTAACTTCTTTTAATGTGAAATTGTTTCTGGCCTTAATATTGTGTAAATGACTCTTAACTGGCTAAAAGTAATTAGTTAGAGTATATGGATTTTAATCGTTATGTTTTTTTGTAAACATGTCAGTTATACTGAAGTTACTGAAATGTCGCTCTTCTGGTTGGTATGCATATTAAGAGTTTGGCTTGCACTTACTCCTTACCTTTAAAATAATTCCTTTCTTTACTTTCATATTTGAAATTTTGGGAGAAAAAACCCCAAACTTTAAAACTTGCAGTGTACCTGTGAGTTTACAAACATTGCATTTATTTTATAAATATAGACAGAAAGAGAGACAAAGCACAAGAGAAGGTGGAAGTGAGCTCAATTCCAAAAGCAAGGTCAAGCCCTGTAGATTTCATTGTTATTGGTTTCTCTCCTTTTAAAAGATTAATGTTTTTAAAATGTGATATAGTAAGTCTCAGCAATTAAGTAACAGGGTAAGTATTGTATAAGTAGCTCAGCCTATTCACCAGCATGGCTCTGGATGTGCCTTTCTCTCTTAAATGGGAGACAATTGACAATTGTTAATTGACAATTTAGCCACCAAATTGCAGAGAAGGTGAGGTTTGGTATAGCTCAGTATGCAAAAATTTATTCTTATTAAATTTTTAATCATTAAAAAACAATGGTAGACTAAATATTTGGGGTTTTTGATTGAAAAGCACAAAGGAAATGCCTGACAAACAAAGCCCTTCTCACTCATGGAGGAGATTTTACCACAACATGCTGTAAGTACAGAGGAAATTAATCTTATCAACCTTTCTAAGGTTAATTTTAAAACATTCCTTTTGTAGTGTGTTTTGAGTATATTGTGATTAGATCTCACTACTTTAGTTATAAGGAATAGTGTTTGGAGTTTTTATCCTAATAGCATTCAAACATAGACTGCTTCTTGTTGAGCAGTTTCTTTCATTCTTTTCTACTTTTTGTGTATGTTTAAAACCACAAAAATAAGTATTGGTGGGGGTGAGGTTTATCTGGACCAGTAAGGCCAAAGCACTGTGTTGTCTGATGCCAAATATGCTTTTTAAAACCAAGAGATTGCTTGGTGATGATGGTGACAAATATGTTTGTGCCTAAAGTTTGCTACTGCTGCCTTCAGGCCTATATACAGGTTTTCTGATCCTGCCTTGAAAGCTTATCCTTGGTGCTCCTTAATTTTCTTCCTGCACTTTGCTTGTATCATATCTACAGTTATTAATTTACTGTCTCTGTTTAGGAATGAGCACCTTTGTATAGGTGCAGTTAGGATATTTTCATTATTCTAAAGAGAAATACTGTCTGAAATTTTTTAAGGAGCCTAAACGTTGATCTTGTATCAGAATAATTAATTAGGTTCTAACATGAATTGTTGGGGTTTAGGATGCAAATATGTAGACACAAGGATGCAAGGCCCTAAAGGCATATCTGTATAGGCTTTCAGTAAATCTTGGTTCTTGCCTAACTGACAAATTGCTACTTAAAGAGTCAAAGTAGGGGGTTTTTTTTCTTGAAGACTTAAAGCAGCAAATGTTGTGATGTCTTTAAAAATGAGGAAGATGCAATTCAAAGGAGTTGATTTGAGCATGTTCTGATGGGAGGCAGTCATATAAACACACACGTGTATAACTATCAGTGTTCATCTGTGGGCTGTCTTTGTCTTGTCTGAAATCACTGAAAATGTGTCAGTTCCAATGAATGTTAATGTACCTTAAAGCTCCTTGTCCCGTGATAGAAGGGGATCTCAAAGTCGTTTACAGACACTGTGGGACATTGCTGTCTAAGTTAATGTGCCCTTTTGCTCTGGCAGTTCTCAGTCAGCACAGTGAGAACTGCTGACATGAAGGCACATCGTAGTGAAAAGCGGGTAAAAGCTGTGTGTGTCCCAAGCTAGGAAGGAAAACCATGTGCCAGAATAGCCATCACTCTTCTCCTCAATGTTACGAACTGTTAACAAATACAGGAAATGTACTTTGCTAAAAGCAGTGTGGTGTGGAAATCTACCATATTATTCATGGTAAATTTTGCTTCATTTCTTGTCTCTAAAAGCATTTAACTTAATTATAGGGTGATTTAGATTGTAGTTTTGAGGTCTGTTTTTTAGTAAATTTCATGTAGAAGATGCTTAACAAATCTGTTTTGTGTTTGTGTAGACTTGTGCAGTGGATCACTGTTAAATGCTTTATGAAGCAAAAGCTAATTCTGTATTTTAACTGATTTTTCTTGTACAATCTTACTGCTTTTTCCATAATACAATAGAACTTCAGTCACAAGTTTCAGTCCCTTGCAGATGCTTAAAAAAATATAATAGGTAACTAATAGCAACCTGTCATGAAGTGTTCAAGGGCTTGTGGAAGTTGCATGCGCTTTCATAAAGTGTTTTGTTATTGTTCTTGTAATGCATCAAAAGACATAAACGTCATATGGAAAAAATGCCAATTCCTAAAATTTTATGAAGTTATTGTGATTTGAAGTTCTACTACATAATGTATGTTTCATCTGCACTGGAAAAATAAAGTTTCAAGCTGACAAGTTCTTGCTCATAACTCTTTTTCAACAATTTTGCCGTGAGCATTTCAACTTTTTGGCAAGTCTGCGTTGTTCAGTTGGGATTTTTAATTTTTTTTTTTCTTTAATCTTGTTATAAGGACACATTCGTGACTTTGCAATAGTCTTAGAGAGAACTCCATTCATGAGAAATACCCACAAAGACCAGAGGACTTAAAGCTGGGATTCCAGTGGACTGGTTTTGGCTCTCTAAAATATTTGGAATGTGGTATTACTGAATGATATGTATTTTGGCTTTCCAAAGGTGCTGATCCACCTTCAAATGAGTTTGGAGGTTTTCTTGAAATCTGGCCTAATGACTTTCTGTCCTTCCTTAGTGTATGAATTTGGTGTAATAGTCATCAGCTATTGAGGCTGCCTGTGTGAAATTTATAAATCAATATAATTTTTCACACAGTGCTTTCCATGCAGATGTTTGCACAAGATGAATTTTCTTTAGTATGTACTAGCTGGTCACTCTATGGTCAAGCTCTGCTGAAGCATATGGGCTTTTTACAAACAATTTTTATTTCTAGTGTGACTGGTGATTATTTCTTTTTAGCCAACTGGTGGTGTACTTTGGCGTAACTTTAAACTATTCATATGGGTTTTATTACGTGGAAATGCTACTTCTTCTAAAAGGAGCTTTTATATAAATGTATTTTAGAAGGTGAACTTGTGCTAATAAAAGATGATGTCCATGCTAATGAAAGATGCATGGAAACTAAAGTTTCTGAAATATCCTGGTAATCCTTTATTATGTAAAACAGAACAGAGATGAGTACTGTCGTGTAATCTGAAGAGTAAAAGAAATGTGTAAGTCTCTACATAAAGTGATAGGAGTTCTATAGTCCTATAGCAAGATGTCTTGAATCAAACACTAGTTTCAGATATTCTGCACCTGAATTGAAAGAAAGTATCTGTATAAAAATGCTGGCTTTTTTTGAATTTGTACAGAGTTGAAGTTCAAAAGCTCAGTATTTTAAATATATTTTTAAATAAAGACAGCACACCAAGGAAGGCAGTTTTAACATCTGTTTTATAGTGCAGTGCAATAGTGCTTTTACTTACAGAAAACTTACACAATATGTAATATTTCTTGTCTCTTTTGGCTCTGTCTTAGGTAAATGCTACTTGACTTGCACATAACATCACACCTTAAGACAATATGTGATGTAACAGCAATGATTTGACACAAAATACACTTTTGATCAAATAATTATGTTTCGCTACTAAAGTTCAAATAGTGAAATGGTTGTCCTATATGTTGTGTCCAGGTTGCAGCATTCAGTTGTTCAGGTCAGCAAAAAGCTAACCCAGTCCTTCACCAGTTCAAAGACATATTGTATTAATATAAAATAAAATATTCTCAACTGCTTTTATGTACTATAAAACCTCCAAACAACTAATAAAGAGATGAGAAAAAGGTAAAGCTGTAAAACCATTCAATATAATCTACTGTTTGAGAAGAAAGTTCAGATCTGCTAGAATTGTTAGTATGAATGATACCTCTGAGGGTGTTGAATCTCTGCAAAAGCTCTTTAGGCAGCAGATGTGGAAGAAACTTGGGTTGCAGAAGCCACATGAAAAGCCACTCAGAGTCAAGAACAAAACACTGATCCCCCAGTCCTCTTCTGGCCACACAGTGGGCCTTAATGTGTTTGTGCTCTTTCCCTTCTGAAAAGGAGTTCAAAATTTCATGATTTGTATTGCTTTTTTTGCTTACAAGATTTGCTTATTTTTAATCTCCCTGCTCTGAGGTGTCAAGAGGTAGCTAAAATGGATTTTTTTCCCAAAATTTGTACTAGAAGCCTAATGTAATTGAAAACTAAACCTATTGTAGCAATGAGAACAACTCAGTTTTGTCTTTTTTCTTTTTGAGGTGGTTGCTTCTTACTTTTTACCTTGATTTCCCTTGAACTATATACTGATCATGAAAATGTTTCTTTTTTCAATAAACTGCCAGGGAATGTTGTTATAGTAATCAGTGGTGAGATTCCCTGATCAATATATATATGTAGCTATATTTATATATCTATGTATATCTATATCTCTATATATCTATCTCACAGAAAGGCATTGAGGTTATGAAGGAAAAAAAAAAAAGGTAGCATGGATTTTATTTTATTGAGTAATATTTTAAGCTTTTACTTCATCCAAGTTGGAATACTGTCAAATTCTATGTTTATATACAGGAACTTGACAAGAGGAGTTGGTAGATTTAGAGAGTTACTAAGAGCTGTCGAAACAAGAACTACACAAAACCTGCGAATGGTAAGTTATATTAAACCACTTTCCTATTGTAGCACCTGAATTTCAGTAGGCAGGGAAAGCATAAATATAGTTGATGAGTTAGAGACAAATAGTCAGATATGTAGCATGTTGATAAGGAGCTGTTATCTAACACTTTATAAGGTTACATTTCCTGACTTAAGTGAATGATTAAAGTAAGGAATGTTTAGTACCCAATCTCCCTCCTATTCCTTTTTCCTGTTTGTGGTTATAGTTAGAACCTGACTGTTGTCTGATTGACCATCCTTTCAACCTTAATTATAATTGCCCTGTTTATGAGTCAGTGTAATTTCATGTGTTTGTAAGGTAGTGGGGGGGAGAACAGAATGCATCATTTTTGTGTGGTTTCTATTAAGTTGGAGGCTATCGAGTTACTGTCCTGGTTTGAAGGACAGGTGTCTGCTAGGGAAGGCAGGAGCCTCCCTTGGAATGGAGAATGTGAACCCCTCCCCTCGGAATTATTGTAATTTCAAAATTAAGGGGTTCTCAGGCAAAGATATGGGAGTAGGAATAACAGTTCTTTACTAGGATTTATAATAGAGCAAACAAACAACAACTCTTATGGCACTAACAACAAACAGAACCAAGAACCCGGTCCCTGCCCCCTGGCCTGAAGGCACTTTCCCCCCTTGGGTGCAGTGATGGTCACAGCCGGCAGGGAGCACGTGCTATGGTGGTTCAGTCAGCAGGGGAAAAGAAAACGGAAGAGAGGTTTTGCTTCACAAACCCCCTTGGAGTAGTCGATTCCAGTGCCCCAGCAGGATTCTTGGAAAGCAGCAAACTGGGACGGCAGGACGTCTCGGCAGGCGGGGGAGCGGGGCTGCAGCGCAGTGAAACCCAGAGCAGTGCCGAGGGAGCGGTGGGGGCGGGGGGCAGCAGCCGCCCGGCTCCTAGCCCAGCGAGGAGAGGCGAGCTCAGGGATTCCGGGCACCCGAGCAGATGGCAACAGGTTCAGTGGCTGCTCTCACAAGCAGAGGCTCACCCAAGAGGCAGAAGAAAACAGCTCCAAGCCAGGGCTCCAGCAGCAGCAGTGAAAAACTTCTCTCCAGCAGAGCAGCCCCTTCCTGTGTCGTCCTCGGAAAACCCAGTCCCGCCCAGCCTCTGCTCTCGCCTTTTACCAGTCCCCAGTTCTCGAGATATTCCTCCACCCCCCTTCGAGAGAAAACTCCCCGACAGAACAGTAAACATAGATGGCCCTCTCTTCAGGCTTAGCTATAGCCTTTGTTCTTCTTAAGTACTCAGTGATAAGGGTCATTTGGCAACTGAATGGAAAAAAATTCTATACTGTTAAAAGGAAACAAAAGGAAAGACAACCCAACCCCCAACAGTTACAAAGCCTCTTAAAGGAAAAACATAAAAGCAAAATCATGAAGATTTGTTACTTATATTGTCAGAAACTTGAATCTTTTATATAATAATCGTTGAGGCTTATATCTTTTACTGTCCTGTAATGATTTTCAAACTAACTAGATTAGTTTCCTAGTATTGGGCCTTTAAAACTTCCAAACTAGTAGCAAAGAAGATAAGTGATTTCTTAGTTCATTCAATAACTGATTCCTAGTAAATATATTAAAATTATTTAATAATAGACTTTAAATGGAGAGGGATAGTATTGCAAATTTTAATAGAAAAGATGAAGGGCTTCTTATGGTGTAGGAGTTGAGGCGGAAGATGCAGATCACGTGATGCTGTCTGTGACTTGAACATTACACATCTCTTTTTGGGAAACTTTACTGAGAAATGCTGCCAATTCTGGTGCAAATGTAGATCTTGCCTTCTTTCTACAGTCCTGGTAGAAAATCTTTGAGTTTTCATTGTCGTGATACGTAGTCATGCATGTTCTATGCATGTGATTAACGTGATAGTTATGGAATATAGGATGACTTAAAAGTTTAAAATTAGTATAATTAAATAATGTTTATGTAAGTATTTCTAGAGTTAAATATATGGTGGCAATAATAGTTAGTCAAAATAAACCTTTTCATGCTGATCCTCAACCTTATTTCACTCTTGCTGAGCTTTAAATGTAGCTACCACCAGCACCTTCAGGTTGTCAGGAGCCCCATTCAGCTCACAGACCATAACTGTCTGTGGTGGTTTGACCTTGTCTGGCTGCCGGATGCCCACCCAGCAGCCCTCAAACTCCCCTTCCTTAACACATGGGGAGGAAATAAGCTAGAAAAAGCCTGAGATAGATCTGAGATAGAGGGAGGGAGTTTGCTTACCAGTTACTGACACAGGGAAAACAGGCTTTTCTTGGAGGAAGTTAACTTAATTTGTTGTTGCTTCAAAGAGAATGGGATGGTGAGAAATCAAGACAAAAACTGATACGCCTTCATCCCATCCTGTTTTCTCAGGTTCAGCTTCAGACTTTGACTTCTGACTCTTCTACCTCCTCTCCCTACCTTCCCATTCCCTGAGTGGTGCACGAGGGAGAGGGTTGTGATGAGTTCCTCTCTGCTGCTCCTTACTCCTGACACTTTTCCCCTGCTTCAGCATGGGGTCCCACCATTGGGCTCCAGTTCCATCAGGGAATATCCTATTTCACCATGGTTTTCTTGGCAGGCTGCAATGTGGGCAACTGCTCCACTGTGGTCTCTCCCATGCAGACAACTGCTCCAGGTCTAGAGAGGCAGTAGAGGTTATTGAGCATCTTAGGTAATTGATTATCTTAGGAGCAGCAGCTGAGTTGTTTATACTTCAGCAATACCTGGACTTAACTGATAAAATTGAAAAATTGTTTGTTATTGCTATTATTTTTCTTTGTGTTTAGAGAATTGAACGAGGTACTTTTACCTTTTAAACAGAATCATGCCTGTTTTTTTGGATGTTGTAGAATAAAATATATTCTATATAAGTAGTCTTCATTAGAAAAAAATCTGACCATTTTTTTAAGAGTTTGTATTCAGCATTTCTAGGGAAAATATTTTTCTTTTACAGACAATAGCAAGACAACTTGCAGAAATTTTGTTACGAGGTATGTGTGAACAGAGTTACTGGAATCCACTGGAAGATCCTCCTCACCAATCACCCCTTGATGATCCACTTCGAACAGGTTCAAATACTAAGAATTATGCGCTCAGTAGAAGACCACGGGTATACACTGGAGAAAAGTATGGCTGAGTATATACCTCGTTTGTTTCTATAACTGTAGTTGTTACCCAGTGCACTGGGTAATTTAGTTTACATTTTTGAAAATGTAGAAGGAATTTGGCAGTGTGTGTAGATAGATTCCCTGAGAACTAGGGAAGAAACATGCTTCTCCAAGTGGAAGTTTGCACTGTATACATCAGACCTTTTGTCCTCAGTTGTAGAAATATTTTTTTTTTCTATCCTGGTGTATGTGATAGACTCAATATCTCTTATTATATGTGGGTTACAAAAGAAAACCTGAACTGGGTAGCAAATCAGATATTGCACATTTTAAAAGTTGTGTGCTGCTTCTAGACATCTATTCTGCTTTATCATAGAAAAGAAAGATTCAACAATATGGAGATTCAAGTTGGTTCAGGAAGCATTATGAAAAAACAAAACACATGTAGAAATTTATCTAGCAGTTTAAAAGGTAGTTTATTTCCCTAGGCAGCTAGCTTTTAGCTAATCATCTTAGATTAGTTTTGGCATTTCTTTATGATGCCACCTTTTTTTTCAGTTTTAATCTTTCATTGATCAGGTAAGTGATACTTTTTGGATAGTTTTTGTGGGGTATATCTCATGGTAAATTCTAGAGTAGCTGTGGTATGTTTCTTCCTTCTAACTTTTTTTTCCAAATTAATTACCATTACGGTTAGTATTAAATGTACATAGCCATTTCCTTGAATTTGAAATTTTTCTTAGAAGTTAGTATCTCTGATCCCCAGACCCCCCTTCCAACCTCAACTATTCTATGATTTTGTGAAATCAGTATGATCTGGGAATCTCTTTTGAGGTTCTATATGAAATTTTTGACTGTCTTTCTTCAAAGATTTTATTATTGTTGTTGTTTCTTTATTTATATTGTTGTCCAGCTGGATTAAAAGCCAGGCATTGTGGGTTTGTAATTTCAATCTTGTCTGACTACCTTTGGGATGTGAAGTCATTAAAAGAAGTCTATTGAGCTTTAGGAAAAGATGGAGGCATGGAGTTGAACAATCAATTTACCAAAACAACTACTGTGTTTGCCTGCAAGTACATACGTAATAAACTGTACATCCAGGCAGCCTTTTTCATAGAAAGGAAATACCCATTTTTGTGAATACACCTTGATTACTGCTCTTGACAAGTATGCATTTATTGCCCAAATATGAGGAAATCTCTTTTATGCAGCCTTAAATACTCTCTTACTCAAACCACTCGGTATTGCATAGCAAATCCTAAAGAACTGTCTGTTCCTCTCCTACAATATATATGCCTTATTAGTTAACATGAAAGCTTTTTTCCATAAAGTGACCTTGTTCTGTGCAAAAGGGTCTGCTTCTGTGGCAGATTGATTATAGAAGTAGCCCTACTTACATAATGGAGGAATGTTTTGTTTTAGTGTTCACAGTATCTTTATATTGTAACATAAATGCCTGCAGTATGACACCATTTTGAGTTGTTTAGCTGTATTTATTGCAGAGTTCCATTAATGAATATTTTACACAGCAGCAAGCCCACATAATTGTGGTTCCCTTACTGTTATTAAGTAGAATGGCCTTTATCTTCAAAGACTTCTAGCAATTCTCCTACCTGCATCCAGAATAGTTACGGTAGGTTTCTCAGGCTCAGTCTTTCAAACTTAGGTTCTCCATTCCCAACTCATCCTTCATAGCAACATGCTTCCTGCAAAAGTGGGGCTTTGTTCAGTTTAGTTCTCTTGTTCTTGGCACATGCAGGTGAGGAGTTCCACAATTTCAACAGAGCATATAATTAAGTCCTTTCATCACGCCAGACTGGTTAATACCATATCCCACACCAAGTATCCATAGGATGAGATGGACCAAAATAGGTCCAGCCAAGTATCTCATCTTCAGCAGTGGTTGAAAGCAAGTATCAAAAACAATGAATAACAAGACAGATATCTAGAAAATTTCTTCCTAGGTATTCTTCTGACCACCAACTCTGAGTCTACAATGCACTAGTTTTTTTTCTAAGTACGCTGCCTGACATTAGATAACTGAATTGTTTTCTTTTGAGGATTATGGGTGTGATTTGGCTAATAGCATTTATGATTTTTTAGATCTCTGTGTTATTGCCTCTTCAGTTTTCTTTAACCAGTTCTTCAACTGAGCAAAACTTTCATGGTTTGCCTTTGGTTGATAGACATTTCATGCTTTCAGTTGCCTCTTTTGCTCTGCCCTGCTACACTGACATTACTCACATGCCTGCATCTATCAGGAGAAACAGCAAATGTCTGAGTTCAGTCAATTTAACTGAGCTTTTTGTTTAGACAGGTCAAAGAAATTTCTCACTAATTTCTGCAAGGAGAGGATCTTGTTTGAGACAAACATCAACATATCTGCAAAAATACATTTGAAATTGCAAGAGAAAATAGTGTTTGTTTTTGTTTTGATAAGGAACTTTTTAGTAGTTCTCTTTGGGGCAGCATCTCTTCTTTCTCTGAGAAAGTAACTTCTGCATCAGCTCTTTCCAATCATTGTTCTGCTTTCTAGGTGCCATTGTCAGTTGGTCAGGTTAAATCTTTTTCCAGGTTGTTATTTCTGCATGGAAGAGTGGATTGTTAAATAATGAGCACTCTGATGCTTCCTCATCACTCCTCATTTCTTATTGTGGGTGGTTCTTATTCATGACTAACTGTGTTTTGAAATTGCTTTGTTGTGTAATAATAAAAATGTATTCTAAGATTTAGAATACTCTTAAAAATCTGGTGAGCAGTTGCATTGATTAAAAAATAAAAATACAACAACAGAACATCTGCCCTGGGGTTTTAGCTGTTGTGTATTACCACAATACATTCACAATGTTGCTTTCAAACTTCCTGGAGTTCAGATGTCTTTTAGTTTCTATTTTCTTTCAGGCATTTAATTACTGCTTATATTTCTAGTACTTTATAAAAAAACCTGAAGAGGTGTTTTAATGTCAGACAAGTTTTGTTTCCTGTCTCTAATGTATTGTAGTTTAAACACCCTTGGGACTATAGGAATTAATTATTAACAACAACAAATTATTTTCTACATTTAATTAGGTAATTGTGGAATTAATGGTCTGACTTAACAGGAAATAGTATTTGTGCTAATTCAGAAATAGTTTAAAGGAAGAAATCTGAAGAGATAAAACATAGTCACTGAATTGGGGGATTTTTTTGTGTATATGAGAATGGATGAATGTATTCCTGCTGGTCATGTACCCAATGCAGATTACTGTTGTCTGTCCACCAGCATAGGAGAGTGTTCAGAAAGCATCCAGTATTCAGAGAAAGCAGTAAAGTCTGAAAGCGAGTCCTGTGCAAACCTTCAGCATTATGTTAGAAAGAACTGTACTTCCTTACAAACAAATATTTCTATTGCTTGGAAGTTAGAGTGGTTATGGCAAGTGGATGAAGAGTATCATGGCTCTATTTAAAAATATTCATAGGTATTGAATGCATCAGGAAAAAATTCTCAAGCATATCTCATGATTGATAGAACTATTTCTCCGCATATTGCCTAAAATACAAAAGTTCTCCTGTTCTTGTGTGAGAGTTTCTTCTTGCTAGCATTTGAATCAGTGATGTAGATTCAGCTCAGACAGATTAGGTGTAAGAGGTTAGTTAAACTATGGGTTTAGTGTTTACAGTTCTCAAATCATGTTCAATTTTGGGATATTTGAGTCGGTTCAACTCTGATAGCTGTGGTGGTTTTGTTCTTTTATTGTGTTCAGCCAACTTTTCTGAAATGCAAATACAGAGCATTGCAAAGAAATGCATTTTAACCAATTGATTTTTCTATGCAAGTTACTTTCAGTTTTCTTTTCTGGACATTTTCCAGTTTTTAGAGTGCTTTTGATATATATGTGTGAGCTACTCATAAAAGTAATGAGTTCTGCTTAAATAATTAAATTCTCATTTTGAACAGCATCTTCTGTCCTCAAGAAAATACAGAAGAAGCCTTACTGTTGCTGCTTATTAGTGAATCTATGGTAGGTAAAATAGAGTGAATGTGCATTTGCTGTATGTGTGTACTTTCCTTGTTTTGTTTTTTCTTTTAAATTGAAATAGGACTTTTTTTTTTTTTCCCAAGCCTTTTCTTTGTCTTTTATTTTTTGTTAGGAAGGCAGGCAGTTATTTCTGAAACTAAAATTTTTGTTCCTCTGAGCCAGCAAGATGAGGTCTGCAAGTGTTACAAAATTTTTCTTCTTTGGACTGGCTGTACCTAACCTCCTTCCAGCCACAGGCAGGTGAACAAACCAGGTTCTTCACTTACCAGTATGAACCATTGTTACATCAGTTGCTTGCTATTCAGACAGACACAAAATCTACTAGAAGACCATAATAAACATTGCCAAAAAGTACCTTCCATTGTGCATTAAACTTCAGTCACTTAAATTTGTAAATGATTTTTGATGATACTGACATTCAGTCTTTGCTACTGGATTATTTTTTTAAAATGTCCCCATTTCCTCAATAAATATTCCTTTCAATGGTCTATTTGTGCCATTTATCAACCTTCCATATTTTCTGCTGGTCATCAATCAACTGCCAAGTACTGACATTCTTGTATCATGTCAGTTTTATGTTCTCAGATAAAATGGAATGTTGGAGTCTTAGCTGGTTTTTTAACTGGAGGGGTGAAACCTCTACAGTCTCAGACATCATGCAGTCTGCCTCACTGCATATCAGTGAGATGTAGTCTTTTAGTTCTACAGGTGATTCAAGTGCTTACATGTTTTGGCATAATTTCTGTTTTGCTACGGTTAAATAGGATCAGAACATTTTAGTGAACGTTGTCTTAGTTTAACTATTTTAAAGTGGTAGATATTTACCTTGTAGCGCTAACTGCTTTCCTCATTCCTAGTGATCTGCCTTGCAATATTCATGACAGAATCTAGAAATTGTCTAGATTCTGATTTTCAGAATACAGAAAAATAGGCTGAGCAAACATTTCCACATTATCATATGTTGGTTTTGCTGCAGTATATAGTTACCACTGAGAGGTGCTGCTTGTGCCTCTGTAATGTGCCTGAGCAGCAGTGAAGATGTAGAGGATTCTCATGTGAACTGTGGTCTTGGTGTGAAGTGAAAGCAGTCCCCGTTCTGCAAGATCTGACTACTGATTCCTGTGTTTGCAGGTGTAGTTCCTTACATATCATCATTAAGAAGCCAAAAAGCAAATTAAAAGTACTGCCTTGTTAAGTGTCATTTCAGGTTACTTACAGCTTTTCCTTTGTGAATTAGATCTGCCTAATTATATCAGATGCTGTCACTGTAGAGCATATACCTTTAGCAAGCTTTCAATTCTTTTTACAGTAATTATTGCAGATTATTTCAGGCAAAAGAGTTTGTTTCGGGGGAGTATATCATGTCATATCTTTGACATGATTGACTTTAGCTAAGTCATTTGTTCAAATTAGTTTTGGAGGGTGGAAAGGGGAAGGTTGAGCATAAAAATATTCATCATTACAAACTTACCTTTCTGAGAGTTGAGACCTGTTATTTCAGCTTCAGTGCATGCTAACTTTCTAGCTGTAGTAGTTGTGAAGTAGTATGTGATTTATGATTCTGAAACCAGTATTTGGGAAAGAAATAACACTTAGAGAAGACTGAGTAACAGTTGGTGTTTTGATATGCTATTGTGTAAATAAAGTAGTATGATCCCTTATTTTCACTGTCTGTGAATTAGTAAGAAAACACCCCATTCAAGACCAAGTTGGACAGGACTCTGAGCAATTTGGTCTGGTGGAAAGTGTCCCTGTCCATGACAGGATGATCTTTAAAAGGTTCCTTCCAACCCAAATCATCCTGTGGGTCTGTCATCTGACATCCTCATGTTACAGTGCATGTATGTGTTGCTGAGCTGTGGTAACAGAATCACAGAGTGGTTGTTTGGAAGGGACTTCTGGAGGTCATTTTGTCCAGCCCCTTGCTCATGCAGGGCCATCTGGAGTAGTCTGCATCTCTGGCCAGACATCTTTTGAGTATCTCCAATGAGAGAGATTGCACAGCCTCCCTGGGCAGCCTGTGCCACTGCTCATTAACCTTCACAGCAAAAAAAGAATGGTTCCTGATCTCCAGAGGGGACCTTCAGTGTTTCAGTTCGTTGCCTCTAGTCCTGTCACTGGACACCACCAGAAATAGCCTGGCTCCCTCTTCCTTGTATCCTCCCTTCAGATATTTCTAACATTGATAAGGCTTCCCTCCTGAACATTGTCTTTTCCAGGCTGAAGAGTCACAGCTCTCTCAGGCCTTCCTCATAAAAGAGATACTCTGTGTCTAATATATATCCTAGTGGGCATTTGTTGGACTCTCTCCAGTAGCTCCATGTCTCTTGTACTGTGGAGTCCAGAACTGGACCCAGTACTGCAGATCTGGCCTCACCAGTGCCGAACAGAGGGGAAGGATCACTGCACTCGATGTGCTGGCAACACTTCTGCTAGTGCAGGCTTGGCTATCAATAGCCTTCTTTCCAGCTGGGGCACCTTGCTGGCTCCTGCTCACCTTGGGTGTCCACCAGGACCCCCAGGTGTGTTCCTGTCAAGCTACCTTTGAGCTGCGGAGCCCCCAGCATGTATGGTGCCTGGGTTTGTTCCCTCCCAGGTGCAGGACTTTGCTGAAGGCTTTGATGAGGTTCCTGTGAGCTCATTCCTCCAGCCCGTTGAGGTCCCTCTGGATGGCAGCACAGCCCTTTGGCATATCCATTCAGCAAACATGTTTGGGGTACATCCGGGTAATGAACAGGATCAGGCCCAGTATCAATCTCTGGGACACACCGCTGGTTACTGGCCTCCAGCTAGACTTTGTGTCACTAATCAACAGTGGGCTCAGCTTTGTGTGAGATTCTTAACCAGTGGAAAAATGGCTGAGCATATCCTTCCTTCCACTGAGGCTGTGCTGAGTTACACTGCTCAAGTGTGTTACAGGCTTAAAGTGTGTAAGAGTGGCCAGATGACACATTGCAGTTTAACTGTCACCTTAGAGTGTCTCAGCCCATGGCACTGCTGAAATACTGAGCATTTAAGTTCCTACATACTTTCTGTTTTATAATTATCAAGAAAATGATTGTTCAAATATACAAGATAGCTGTAATAATTATGAGACATCCTTATACTTTGGCATTGTCAACCATTGTTTCTCAAGAAGTGCTAGTTCACAGCTTGTTCAAAACTTGCAAGGAGCTGAGTCGAATAGTGATTAGAGGTGGAGTTAAAAAGAAGTTCTTGAAGCTGACTAAATATTTATGCAGTGTAAAAAGTAAAAGCCAAAGACTTCTTGATCAAAAGAAAGCAAGATGTCTGTTTGGGGGGGGTGCGTGGGTGTGTGTGTGCATGTGCAGGGTCATTTCAAACCAAATTGTGGATTATTCAGATGATAATTCCTGAGATGTCTGTGCATTTTACACTCCATGTATCTCTTTGAAAAATTTTCAATATTTAATTATTCTGATTTTAAAGATGTATTGAGTATGTCCGGAGCTTAAAATGTTACCCTGTTAAAGTGGAGAAAAATTTATTATCCCTTATTGTGTGTCATTTTTTGCATCTGAAAGAGGGGAAATAAGCTACCTGTTAAAATTCTGTGTTTTTAAGTAAATGTACTAAGGGGGCAATGCCCTATGAAATTAAAAATAAAGAGGGGGATGAGGAGAGAGAAGCATCTTTGACTTCTGATTGCAGATGACCAGATATACTAGCATTTGTACTAATGCTAATAATAATAAACACCAAGAAAACTAGAAATAGATAGGATAGCAAGATAATGTGTTTTCAGAGGCTTGATGGTAAAATGAGAGAAGCACTGGGTAGTTCATTGAGGTACTAACTACTCTGAGACCTGAATTTTGTTCTCTTCTCTTAACATGATTTCTCTTTGAACATGGTCAATTCATTTAATCCATTTCTGGCTCAGCTTTCTTCCTTCCCAAAAGGAACACTTTACTTAAGGAATTAGGTTTCAATGTGCCTTTCACAAAACAGGTTTGAAAGTACAAACCCTTACTGCAAATACGGCCTGATTCCAAAGGTGTGCCCAGAACCAGGATCAGTTTTCACTTCACAGTAGTAACTCCTGAAGGTGATTGTGAGTTATCATGGGCATGTTACCATTCACAAGTGAGATGATAGTGTCCTAATGTTGTGAAATGAAGTTGATTGCCTTATTTTACAAAAGCTGGAATAGAGGATTTGAAGATCCTTTTAATATGTTTTACTAGCACACACACACAAAAAAAATAGTAGATTAATATCCATTATATTGAAAATATACCTTCTTTTGTGTCTGAGAACTCTTCAATAATTTTAAATACATTACCTAATTTATGAAATTAGAATGAAGTAATTAAAAATAGGTCCATAGAAACATCAGTCTTGCCGCTAATATATAAAATTGGTGATTCTTTCTATCTATAAATTAGTATCAGATCGCTCAGTATCCCTTATAGCAACTGCTGACTGTGAGGCTGAGTAGAATGGTAGTTACTTGAGTGAAAATACAGCTTGAGTTATAATGGCTGACTTGATTTCTTTCTTTGTGGTGTGTTTCAGGCTAACCGTGATGCTGTACTGAGCAGAATACCAGAACACAAGAATGATCGTATCATTAGTTTGCAAAGCGCATCTGTAGTCTACGATTTACTTACGATAGCCTTGGGAAGAAGAGGCCAGTATGAAATGCTTTCAGAGGTTTGTTGATAGCAGTGAATATTCATCTGTGTCATTGTTGCTATTTTCTGTTAGTCATGTGAATTATGGTAGTAAGAAAGGGCTAAAACAAATATAGGACACTTATTCTGACTGCTTTATAAATACAGGAGGTAGTTTCCACCCCAAAATGTTTACTGTCTAAATTTATACAAGTGACTTGAGGTGGCCAAAAAGAGAAGTTGCATGAAAGGTGTGGTAAAGGTTTAATGCCACAGAAATTCACATGACTTTTAGGTGGGAATGCATGGATCTGCTTAAAAGGGTACACATTAAATGGAGAGAGCAAGAAGGAGTGGCTAAAAATAAAACCTGTTCTGGATGTAAAAATGATAGATATAATTTCCTAGAAAAAATATTGTAATTAATGAAAAAGGGTTTCAATAGAAAACTTTCTTTTACACTTCTTAATATTTGAGGTGATCCATATAGTCCTTATAGTTCATAATCGTTGTGAAGTTAATAAAAAGGAAATGAATTTAATAAAAAAATTTTCAGGTCGTCGGGAAATGTGTTACTTACCTCAATGCCTGATGATTCATTATGTAGCATGCTTGCATTTTGTTGGATTGTGGCAACTTCTTCAGGAAACTGCCAAGTATTGTTAACAGTTTTAAAACAGCTACAGCTCTTTGGGCAGAGCAGATCTTTCTGCTGCTCAAACGGTGCTCACCCAGCAGCAGGGTACTGTTGCTGACCACAATTAATTACTGGTATCCAGAAAGAATATGAAGGCATACCCAGGAATTGACTTGTTGACAAGTGGTTTCTCTCTACCATAATAGAGGAATTCTATTAAGAAAAAGATGAAAAAAAAGCGCTCTAGATCTTCTCTGGTATATGTTGATGGTCACCCATTTATCTGCATCTCACGTGATGTTAAACCCTCAGTTTGGATATTCTTTTTCTTGAAAGTACTTCATAGCTGCCAGCTGGGATACAAGTCAGTTTAAATCGGTACAATGGAAGGTGCTTCACAGAACAAAGGAATACGAAGCTCACACAGGACTAGCCCTACAACATAATCTAATCAGGAATATTTCCATTTATTTGCCACTACAGACACTATCAACTTCATGTAGTTTTAGGTGGTTGCACCAAAGGTGCAAGAGGTAGCCAGCCGAATATTTCAATCTAGAACTTCTGAAACAAGAGACAAGACATCAACAAGTATTTAAAAAAATAGCCAAGAGACCAAAAAACCTTGAAAGCTTTGATTTCTTTTTTTCTCTAAGTGACTGGCAACGTTTCCATTTTATATAGTAGTCTAACAACTAGGCAGGGATAGAGCAGCCCTGGGTTCCAAATCTGATTCTTACATTTTGTCTGGTGTCATGATGGTTTTGTTGTGGGGTTTTTTGTTGTGGATTTTTTGTCTTTTTTAGAATGTTAAAGAACCGTTATATTTATGGGAACATCACAGGTTCCTGGGGTTCTCTACTGTCACTTTTGAGGCACTTAGGGTGGTATTTATGTCACAATAGATGCAACTTCTTGCTTGCAGTTCTTGCATAGTTCTTCTTACCTTTCTTAACAGGGAGGGTTTTAGGCCTCATCAGGAGAGCTAGAGGTATCTCTTAGCTGTGTTCTTAGCCAAGTGTCTTGAAGTGTAAGACATTACCCTGAAGGGTAGAAAGAAAGACTTATAGTCCCCTCACATGAAGAAAAGCATAGCACTTGTTTCCCACACTGTGGCTGACAGATGGTACTGCTTGTTCCTTTTCCTTCTGTGCTTTGAGCACAATTGAATGTTCTAAATAGTGGAAGATGTTTTAACTTGACTTAGATCTTTGAGTTCAGTGCCTTTTAGGAGCTTCTTGTGCTGGTGGTGATCTTTGTTGCAGACAAATGCAGGACCATAAGTATTTGGAAAGTGGAAGAGACTCCATGTTTGACAAGCTGCTTAGTTGGGGGTTTTTAGTCATGGCTTTAGGCTTTGAAAGCTGAAATCTGCCTAAGGCTTGTTTTAACATCTTTTCTTCTTTTTGTTGTTGTTGCTGTTGTTGTTTGGTTTTTTTTGGGAGTGGGTGTTTGGTTTTTTGGTTTGGGGTGTTTTTTAGGGGTCGGAGAGTTTTGTTGTTTGTTTGTTTTGGTTTTTTTTTAATCTATTATCTTTTAGTCTAGCGTCTTTATAGTAATATTCCAACAAAATTGTATATTTATTCCTTTGAAATGTTCTTTTTGAAAAAAAGAAGATAATTCCACTATGTTTGAAAAATACTTTCCGTAAAGAATAATTAAAATGTATTTGTCATATGTACATGAAGTATCTTTTCTGAATATGAAAAAAAATCATATTATCAAGACCTAGTATAGTAAACAATGCTTATTTTAGCTTACAGATATTCTAGATATACAGCTACAGCAGGATCTTTTCAGGAAATTATTAGAACATCTCATTTCCTCCTATCCTTGTTATCTAAAGCACAGTGGAAAACAGACTTTAAGAAGCTCTTACAGTTTATTTAGTGGAGGATATCTCCCTCAAATCCTGCTGCTGCTAGTCTGTAACTTTTATAATTTGAAGTATTATAATAAACACATATTCAGAAATTTTAAAATATTCTGTTCAGTTGTTATATAATAGGCAGTTTAATTTTTTAGGGCTTTATTGTCTTTGAGCTGATTGTGATTGCTCTAGTGGAGCTGTTGTAGATTAAATCAGAAATTGGGAAATTATTCTAACTGTGGAAATGGTATTCGCCCACCAGTTCCAATATCTTCTTGCTGCCTTCTGGTTTAGCTATAGCAGATTACTTACAGAAGTAGTTGGTTGTTATATAAGAACATTAAATGATCAAAAATCTGTCTCATCCTTGTTAAATTGTTCTAATGCCCAGTCACGTTCTTAACTGAAAAGGGCTCATGTTTTTACCGAGTTTGTATATAATGGTCTTTGAATTTCTTAGGGTAGCTTCAACTAGATGAAGGAACTTTATACTGTCAATTCTTTCCTAAACAAAAGTACTCTGGTTGTAATCAAGTTCATTTTTAAGCTTTGTAGGATGCAAGATATTGAGCTTGTAAGTGTCTTACTGGAAAAGATGTTTTGCCGTCCAGAAATTTTCCTACATTTTCATCATTTCACCTTTCAGCTCTCTAACTTCAAGGATATACTTTTCAGGAGACCATAGTGATAAACAACTAAATTCAGTAATGTGTTCAAAATAGCCTGTTCATGTAGTGATTTGCGATTATTTACAAGGTAATATCAACAGTGGCATTTTCTGTAGGAGAGGGATTGTGCTGAATATGTTTTCAAGTAGTTAAGTCAGTTGCCATTAGCCTGAACATTATCTTAACTTACAGTCTGCCTGGTGACTATTGCTTGTTATGTATTTCTTGTTGGATCCTGTAGGTCTTTGAAATTCCTTGTTGTTACTTTGTTCAGAAGAACCCAGTTCACAAGGTGTTCCTGTTGTTGTGTAGGTCACAGACACATCCATCCCTTCATCCCTTACCCCCACATACACTAATGGCCCATTCTGTCATCTTACAAAGAAAAGAAAAATCATGTAACTTCTCACATTTCTTACTGAGCAGGGCCAAGTAAATAGAACTTGAAGTCAAGCAAAAGGAATGGTAGATATACTATTAGTATGTTGAAACTCAACCCTTTTAGGATAATCTACAGTTGTGTCCTGTGCCCTTATAATTGAAAGATTATAAAACCTCGAAGTATCAATTTCTTAAACTTCATTTTCTGCAGTTAGAATTTATAATTAATTTTTAATTGAGCAAGGCCTGGAAAAGAAATTTACATATTTTAGTACAGTGAACCTTATGTATGAATCTCTGTGAAGTATCTAAAATAATAGAAGCAACCACACATAACTTGTTTCTCTGTGTGCTCTTTTTGTTTCCACTTACGAAAAGTCCAATGGGAAAATAAATCCTGTCTTGTTTTTCATAACAGACATTTAATTAACTTACTACACATGCAATCTGATGATGAACCTTTAACAGCAATATTTGAAAGTATTTGATTTTAGACACTTCATTTCTTTACAGTAATATAATAAAAATTCTATTAGGTAATAGTCTTGATACTGGACATTGTGTAGTAGGATAAATTCTAGCATACGTTACTTACATGCAGCAGATAATGCATTTCTGTTTTGTTTCCTCTTCAGTGCTGTTCTTTGCTTCAGATTCTGGTATAGTGTGGAAGCACACTGCACTCCTGATTGTGCTTTCTGTAATGTTAAGACTGAGTTTTTATGGGAAAAATAATTCATGTTTTTACGGTTTAGCATATACACTGTAGTTGTCAGCAGAAAGCTGCTTCATGTAATTGGACTCTGCAGACTAGAAAATTAATTCCTAAACCAGTTTATTCCAGAAAAGTGTTTCACCTTTCTACTATTTAGAACTGGACTGATTAGTTAAAATTAACATAGCAAAATGAAATAATTCTCATTGACAACAGCAGATGAAACATTCAAAAGTAGTGTATAATGCTAATTTCATATATATAATCTCAGTGTATTGATAATGAATTTCCTTTCGGTAGTCAGTTAGTTTGCTTAAAATCTCAGCAGAATATGGAGTGTGAAATTAAGATTTTTGCAAATAGAAATAATACTTCAAGTTGAGTCTTTGTATACCATCCCTCCTTTTAAATGGTACTTGTAAGTGCTTGTGATACCATTGCTTATTAAGTATTCACAACTTAGGAAGAGTGCGTAAAATTTTTCTTTTCTTCTTTTCACTTGAGACTTATCTCCTACTTTTTACTTTTTACAGATGGTATCTTCAGTAAGCTGATATTCATCATTCCTTCTTTCAGACTACATAATACAGTACCAGCAAGAGTATTTAAACAAACATAGTAAACAGGAAATCAGTTTTCTATTAAATTCTTTTCTATATAGAATCCGGCAGCTGTTTTCATGTATTTGAATAATTAAAATTTTCTATTACATGTATGTTAGATAAGAGTCTATAAGAAAATGTTAATACTTGAATATCTTCTCAATAATTGAAGAACATGACGTTAAATAACAATCCCCTCATCCCCCCCCCCCACCCTTACTCTC
>WEKY01026559.1:0-18658 GCA_013390045.1 Picathartes gymnocephalus | reverse complement strand
ATTATTATTATTATTATTGTCAATATTATTATTATCAGTCATTAATCATTAATTAGGTGATATGTATGGGTGAAAAACATGCATTCGTTTCATGTCAACACCCTTTTGGTTAGCTCACACTTCTGCAGTGCACATTTTTCTGGATCAGCAATGAACATGGTCATAGTAGCAGCTAATCCTAAGAAGGGGAAAAGGGGGAAGGAACGTGAGAGGACAATCACTTAGCTATAACAGTATCCCTAAAGATTGTAAGACTTCAGGCTGTTATTCACTGTAGCTGCTAGGACTCCACAGATACAATCTGTCACAGCATGTTAACCAACAAGAACAATAATGTGTTCCATATAATATGTTCCTTAAGATCTGAATAAAATTGTGAACAGCAAGTTCGTGCCAAGGGAATAGAAAAAAACTGCCAGCAAAGCTGGGACAAATAAATTTCCTATGGAGAGAAAAGCTAGTTTCTCCATGCCGGCTAGTCTATGTGCCAGACAAACAGTTTACAAAAATAGGTTTAGTTTTTTCATGCTTCTGAACTTCCTGGCTTAGAGATGGGTTCTGGGTTCCTGCTGTACTATCCTGTGTCTAAGTGTTCCCAAACCAAATGGCTATTCTGGCAGTAGGGTGTGACCTCATTTGACAGAGTGTTTGCCATGCATTTTTATCTGTTTTCATGCATCCTGTGTCTTGGCAGAAGGAACTGTCAAAGTAGCTAAAACTAAAGCAGACCCAGTGTTTCTTTTCACATAGCTGAAGGAGACAAATCAATTATATTAGGAAACTGAACCTAGCACAGCGATTGTGGCCTAATTCCCCTTGTGCAGGGAGAGACACAGGTAGCTTATGGCAGTGCTTCCATTCCTCAGTAGTCCTTCTCACACAAGGCCAACAAAAAGCACTTCTCTGAGAGGTGAGAGATCCAAATTCCAACCTCTATCACAGTTTAATTCATACATCAAAATGCAGGTGCAGAAACAACGGGACTTCTTGGTGTATCATTTTGAGGTTTGCTCTGTTGTTGTGTGCTCTTTGGTCCTTGTTCTTTTTTTCCTTTTTCCCTGGTGAAAAAAGATAAATGTCTCTGCTTTATTCCATTGCAAAAACACATTGCAATACTTCAGAACTGTTTATGAAATAGGATTCTTATCCTCAGATCAGCTGGGTAGGTTTCTCCAGTGCATTGCTGTGTTTGAACTTGACTCTCATCATAATTTGGAAAGGTTTATTTTCTTCATTATTTTCTTAGGATGAAAATAATAGGAAATTTAAACAAAGAAAATCAAGAAAAGGGCATTTCTCTCTGGCAAATTGTTCTGGCACTAAATTTTTTCAAGAAGTCTTGACAAGAGGCATTCTTTACTACAGTAAGCAGTGCCAAGTCCTATCTATTCTCAGCATCAATAAGATGCTGATGCTGATCACAGAATATTGTGAGTTGGAAGGGACCCACAAGGGTCATCGAGTTCAACTCCTAAGTGACTGCCCGGTACAGGGATCAAACCCCCAACCTTGGCATTGTTTGCGACATGCTCTAACCAAGAGGTAAGCCTTGGCAAACTGACAAATAAAAATTAAAGTAGTAGCAGAGCAAATTCCTTTCTTAAACACTTGTCACTTCCAGCTGGCAAGGAGTTGTAGTTCTAATGAGAAAACAGGATTTAAATGTAATGAAGCTCCATGGTTTCAGTTGTTTATTTTAAAAAGGTCTCATTCTGCAGAGTGCTTGTTTTCAGTTCCAAGTTTTAACAAGAGCTGCAAGTGTCACTATGAGGCCAGTATTATTATTTAAAAAGATAAACTTTATAGAGGAAGATTATCTCAGTTCCTAAATTATCTCTCCATAAATCTTTATAATAAGATAGATACCAGTGAGCAGGGAAGTAAGCATGCTTCAAAACCACCATTTTCTGTCTTCAAAGGAAAATAAGTATTTACTACTGTGGAAATTTTAACACTTTGGCACTAATAGAAGCTATCACATAATTAACACACTAAAGCTAATAAAGAAATTAATTTAAAAACTCAAAATAATTTATTTTGATTTGAGCAGCTAAATTTAAAGACATATTTTCCTGCCTTAATATGTAAATGAGCTAAAATTTCAAACTCAAAAAAGCTCAGGTTCTCTTTCTCATTTCCTCCTGTCTTTAATCAACCAATCTTTTGTAAACCCTAAGGTTTCAGTGACTGCATACTGAAAAACAAACATGAACAGGTTTATGATCAGCAGCATAAAGTCTAGCAGGAAGCTGGACACTGGTGGGGTATACCAGAGATGAATAATCCAGTACTGCTTAGCATCAGTGTTAATGACACTGATGATATGAGCAAGCAGATCCTGAGAAAGTTTGCAGATAAGACAAAACTGACAGGAGCAACTTGTGCATTTAGGGTTTAGGCTTGTGCTGCCGTTAAGAGGGACCTAGAAGGGCTGGAACAGTGAGCCAGCAAGAACTTGAGGAAATTGGGAAAAATAACCCCATGCTGTCATACACATCTGGGAAGCAACTCCTCCCTCCCCTCCCTTCTTCTTTTTCCTTTTTTCTTTGCTTTACTTTCTTTTCTTGATGGCTATATTTCTCTTTGTTAATTGAAGCTACATAATTTACTCGTATATATTTAAGCAAAGAATAACATGTACACGAAATATTTCAGTCATCAACTATTCATAAAAAAAGCAGATACTTCTTTCATTGTTTCTGCCGTGAGCCAATAAATAATGAGAAAGATGTTTTTCAGAAAAAGGAAAGGTTCTTTCCAGCTTATCTAACACCATAAGTAAATATATAGCACATGAGGTTGTAGAGCTGGCCCTTTCTGATACTCCTGTAGAGCCATGTCTTCTGACTGCTCAGAAACCAGCAGATAGGTTCAAAGAGGCTGCAGAAAGCTGTGCAGAAACTCTTGCTGTGTCTATGTATATGAAACAGGGACTGCAAATGGGTGGAGATTTCTTGGGTGATAGCTGAGGGAAACAATTACTGTGGCTGTGTTTAGATATTGCTTGATAATTATTTTTATTGCAGAGCATGTGAATATATATGAATAACTATCATATTATTTTTGTTTGTTTTTTCCCATTTTCCAAAATATTTCAAGATCTTTGTTTCCTAAACTTTCTCAAGTGCAAGACCAAAGCAAGTTAAGTGCAACCTGAGTTATATTATATTTTTATAAATAAAATAAAAGTCTTGGCTGTCAGACTTCTATCTTATGCTCTAGAGTGCAACTCTTACTGCTGTCATTTGCAGCTAGTTGCGTGCGTATCAAATAGGTAGAAGAAAACTTGTTATTTTATTCGTGTTTATTACACAGTGGAAAAGAGAGAAGGAAAGATTAACAATAAAATTACTTTTATTTCCCAAATGTTGTGTCTATGATAGACTTTTATATCAGTCTTATCCCTTTGAGGTACATATATATACAAGTGAAAGACAAAATGGTTTTGTTTTTTCTTTTTTTTTATTTGCTACAGAGGCTTGCTAATTAAAATGGTAATTGTCTGCCACTAAAACAAGTTAGTTACAGAAACTTGTTTGTGTAGACTGATGAGCAAGCTAAAAAAAAGTCACTTTTCAGAAACTAGCTACTGCCAACATTCTCTTGGTAGGTTGAAAGTGACTGAGGATGGAAAGTTCACCAAAAATCTGGTCTCTGAATTTCTTTGGTCAGAATCCAAAACACATCATACTTAATTCCTAAGCCAAAGAACTAAAAAAAAAAAAAAAATCATTTTTAATACTACCTTTTAAAATATGCTTACAGAGTTGACTTAAGGTTTTTAATTGTGTATAATAATAGATTAGCACCCCCTGACATCTTTAAAAATACGCTACCTCCCACTAAAATCATTTTAATTAGGTATTTATGCTAATAGGCAACATATAAGATTGTAACAAGGAAAGAAACTTATGAATGTATCAGTCTTACTATCTAAATATTCTGCTATTTAAATATCTTGCCAATACATCAGAAGGGAATTTATTTCCTTAAATCTTCAAGAATTGTTTTCTCAAATTAACATATGTATCCTTCAGTTCTTAATCAAGATTCAGATGATTAGAAGCTCATGCAGGCATTATAAAGCAAGTAAATATTTTATTGATTTGGTTGATTTTATTTATTTAATGGATTTCTTAGTGGATGAAATTATTAAAATGAAAGCAAACAGATGCTGAAAATCATCAGTATCTGAGCTCCAATGGAGAGAGATAAAGATGGTGAAGGAGCATCTCTCTCAGAAGGACAGGCTGAGGGAGCTGGGCCTCTTCCGTCTTGAGAAGAGGTGAGGGAGAGGGAACCTCACCAATGTTTATCAGTTTCTGAAGGGAGGCTGTCAAGAGGACGGAGCCAGGCTCTTCTGAGTGGCACCAAGCAACAGAACAAGAGGCCAAAACTGATGCACATGAAGTTCCACTTGAACATGAAGAAGAACTTTATTGTGCAGGTGGCCGAGCAGTGGAATAGATTTCCCAGACAGGGTGTAGAGTCTCCCTCACTGGAGGTACTCAAGAACTGTCTGGATGCAATCTCATGCAGGGAATTTGGATGAGATGACCCACTCTGGTCCCTTCCTACCTTACCTATTTGGTGATTCTGTGATCTGAGTGCAATTGTATATTGGTAGAAATAACCACACATGTGAAATCAAGTTTAATATTCATGCTCAGTTTACTTAATTTACTCAGCCACATAGGTAGCAGATTTAGATAGCCAGATTAGTGAATATCATTTGTTGAACAAATATCTCTTTATTTTAACTGAATGATGAATTGTCTTTTTGGTCATGTCAGAAATGCTGTGAAATACACATTAACAGACTTAATAAGCCAATATTTTCCTGCTGTTTTTCCTGGAAACACAAACTTACCTTTAACAATAGCTAATTAGAAAAAATAAAGAAATCATAGATATTATATCTGTAAAGTTTATGAATGAGATTTCAGGATTCTATGTCAACACAAAAGTTCAGTTCCTGAGTCAATGCTTCCATACTTGTTCTGATTATGTGCAGCTCTCAGGAGGATGTTTTTATTGGAAAAAGGAAAAAAGCTTTGGGGATTTCATTTAATCTGTCTTGGGAACATGAGAGATTTTGCTGAAGCATTTTGATTCCTAATTAATTCCTAATAGAAAACTGAGTTGAAAATAGATTAAATTATTTTTCAAGGCCATACACATTTTATGTTCCATAGCTGCAGGCAAGAGACAAAGTAGATAGATGTCACACACCATAAACACTGTTGAGGAATCATTCCTATGCCCAATCGTGTGTTGCTCACATGATCTAATTTGCAATAAGAATTTAAAACTTTTGTACCTTTTCCTGGGCTCCCAGGAGATGCTATTTTGTTGGTAAATTTATTCTCTTCTTCCATAGCATTTTTCTTCCAGGTCTTTTGGTCTTCTTACCTAAGGTATGCTCTGCTACTGCAAGGGCACTGGAACTGTAAATATGTATTCTAGACTGTTCCTCTAGTATTCTGTGTCTCTTGAGATTTTAAAATCTGTGACAGTTTCTGGGAATCAGTATCAAAATGTGACTGTGGAGATTAAAAATAATGGGATACTTCTGGATATAATAGGTACTGGACAACAAGATTTATGTGAAACTAGACAGCCTGAGAGATCTCCTCTTTCATTCTACAGAAAAAAAAAAAAAAGGAAAAATATTTTATTTTAAAAATCACCAAAGCTTGAAATGTTTAGTCCTATAGGAAGAAAAGTTAATTCAGTTTTTAATTTTTTCTTTTTTTTTTTTAATTGAAATGTGGAATTCCTTTTCAGGCAAAGGAAAGCGCTTATAGCATTATGAATTTATTCTAAGTGTTCTATTGCATGGATGCACGTGTACACATATTCAGATGAAAGTGTTCTAAGTGCATTTAGAGCACTTGTATTGAAATCTATATTGAATCTTTAATACCCATCTGTGTAAAAGATAAGAATCTTTGTGCAAAGCTACAACACAATATTAAGATGGGGTTATGTGACTGAGACCACTATAGTACAAAGGAGATTTCAATTATCTGGTACGTAAGTGAACACATATTTTACTATCATTCTGGTATATACTTAATGGGAAGGGTTCTTCGTACAACACTACTACAAAACTGACCAAGGTGGCAAACAAATGACTAATCTCTTACACAGCACAAAAACTGTAAGATGAAGCATGTATCTGTTTTCATCTGTACATAAAATGATCATTACTTCTTTTTCAGGGCTGGGCTCCCCTTCCTGCAGAAGAAACAAAGAATAAGATCCACTTTAGCATGCAGAGACCTGCCCTGTGTGTAATGTGTTGGTATATTTGTAGTGGCATAACACAATCCACTGTGACTTCATATAAAGTTTAGTTCACTGAAAAGTAAATATTTAAAGCACCTATGTCCTTGGCCTCTCCTTTGAAATATATAGCAGGTCTCTAGGCATCACAGAAGATAAATTTGTAAAAAATTGCAACAATTGTATCTTTTAAATCATCATATTTATACCTGAATGAGGATCAGAGTGACAGAGAATGATGGCAGTTGTGACTTAGATATGTGTCCCAAACTTAGCTGTTAGAAATGTTCGGGGAAGGGAAGTGTAAAGGATCATGGAGACACCTTGCTCCTTCATACCCCAGAATTTTTGGAGTCTCATGTACTCCAGGTCTGCAAACACCTCAGTCCTACTTCGTAAAATCCCTCACACTCTTTCAGGCCTTCAATGTCCTTAAGATTCTCGGACCCTTGACATCACAGTCCTTCCACCACTTACTGAAGGTCTTGTCATCTTTTCTGCTCCTTTCACACCATCAGCTCTTAGCCTCCCACTATCTGCTTTCCACCTTTGCTGTATCTTTTTCCATACCTAAATCTTACATGTGCTCCCTACAAACCACATAACTGTTTTGTGTAATAAGGATAAAATAATAAAATAAAACAACAAAATAAAACAAAAGTCTTAACACAGATCGCAATCTTTGGAATAAAAATTTCTAACTGGGTAAGCCTCTGGGGTCGAAGAATGTGACTGAGTTTCTGCAGAGACAAGTGAATTAGTGACCTCCTTAATTTACTACATACTCTAAGATCTACCTCTTAGAGCATGCTGAGAGTGACAGGAGAGCTCCTCTAGAGCAAGATTTTTCAGGAAACCACTTCTACCCACTCAGATGTCCTTATGGAGTGATCAAGTAAATTAGTTGGCCACATTATTAGCGAAAATTGGTGCTTTAATAGTTTTACAGAACATTTTAAGTTATCTGATCAAATTGCCTTTTTTAACTCTCACTACATCTTTTTGCAGATATACTTTCAGAGCAAAAGTACAATATAGGGTAGTGCTTAGAAAAGTTACCAAGCAATTTGAGCTATAAATGAAAAAATCACATCGTAAAAATTACAACAATCTAAATGTGACTTCGCACAATCACTATGAAAACTTTTCCCAAAATACATCACCGAGGAGGTTTCAGAAGCACTTTACAAATTTAATCACGCTATCTGAAGAAATAAAGAACTACAGAATGAAACTAGAAAGGAAAGCTGGGAGGAGAGAGGTCCAGGAATTCAAACATGATCTTATCTATCAAAGAAAATACACAAGAACTGTATCCTAAAGCTGCAAAGACATGCTTTGTACCAAGGGATTAACGGACCAAGGGACATTAAAATCAGTTACCACAACAGAGTTGTGGGTGTGGTAACGAACAGTGAGAATGAGGTTACATCTTAAGCTTTTCAAAGTGGTCACATAAATTCACCTAAACAGTGTGGGGGGAAAATGCCATTCACAGTAAACAGGGGTTTCAAAAGAATTTGTAAGCTGTAGAAATCCTTTTATGAAATTCAGTTCTGCTAAAAAAAAAAGAGACATGCTGACATGTAAGTCTTTAAAAACACTTAGATGCAGACGTCTAGAGCAATTGCTGTTTCTTGTATTGGCTGGCAGATATAGATCATTGCAGAAATATTATATATAGACAAACTGGTAACCAATCCACTGAAACCTGAAAGTCTTTAACTGACAGCTTATTTCAGTAGTGGCTAGAGGAAATTGGGAATGTGGAAGGGGACATTGGAGAGGACTTGTGTGTGTGGGTTGACACAGTCATGTGGCCAGAACAACCACAAAACCATGGCTGAAATGCAAAGAGTAAATTTATTGCATTGTCCTGCTAACTGGAGGATCCTGAAGCAGCAGCTGGGCAGAGGCCCACAAGTGGGAGCTCTGGCAGTGCAAGGCTCAGCCAGAGCAAGGCAGGGCTGCTGTTTGCACCGGTGTAGCAAGGCCCTGAGCATGCAGTGTTTCCTACCATAGTGTGATCTCCTCTGTGCTTTTCATGATCTCTGAACTTTGAGCTCTCTCCCAAGACTGGGAGTTCAAGCATGTCCATGAGAGTGCCTCCAAGCCTCTATAATCACCTATGTTATCTCAAAACAGAGAGAGGATAAATAGCCATAGGTATAATATAATGAGGTTTCCCACACTATTATTTTCCAGATCTCAGCACTGCCACCTGCAAGGACACTTTAGTGAATCTACCATCCTCCTGCATTCTTCCACTTTTAACACTTTCCTCCCAGCCACTTGGCTTCCTGCTAACTTAGGAATGCCTGCTCATAAATTCATCCATTATTCAATGTTCTATTTTTCCTTGTATTTTCAATTTATGACTCAAAGAGTATTATTTCACCACTGTTGTATCCTATCAGATTATTTAAGTTTCTAAGGGAGACAAACTTGTTAATAAATCGGGTATGGGAGAGACAGATTTTCTTCTCTGATGACTAAAAATCTAATCCAAAAACTATTTTGCATGGGATATTGGATCACTGAATTCAGTGTCCTTTAGATCTGACCTTTTTTTTGTTTTGTTTTTCCACTCATCATCTACAATTTTGCATTCACCTTTTTTTAAAATATATCTGTCTTATTTTCTTAGATAGCAAGCTGTTTAGAGATCTTGCTAGTGAGGCATGTAGTCTTGTTATTTTTCTTGTTATTTTTTCAAGAGACAATTTTAAAAAGTTACTTTGTCTGGCTGAAGAGTTCAGGTGACAGTGACAGTCAGGAGTTCAGAAGTTCATTTCAGGGACATAAATCAGCAGCTCTTATCACAGGACATGATTGTATTGTACTACATAAGTAGTAAGTCTTGTAGAGTATCTGAGACTGTGACATTAGTGTTATTTGCTAATTTTCACTACAGCATTATTTAGATGTTCCAACCACAGAAGCTCTATTATACTACAAACAAACAAACATGCAAAAATGCAGTGTTACTGTTCAGAGAAGTGTATTGTTGTCTAAGATAAGATGAACAAAAGGTGAAAAATCAAGCACATAGAGAAAAACCTAAGCAAGACAATTTATGCATCAGGATAATGTGAAAGCCAGGAATAAAACCCTATCCACCAGAACATACTCCCTCTCATTTGCTATTTTCATTTACAGGTCAAGTACTATTGATATTTAGTATGCTATTATAAAATTCTATTATCTTCAAACTAATGATGATAAGAATGGAATTTCTTTTTGTGAAGTTTCAGCAAAACAATAATTTTTAAGTTACTCTGATATGAAAAATACTTTTACTTTAGAAAATTACATTCAATTAACTGAAAAATTATTGCAGCGAGAAACTTGAACGTGGCTCATTTTGTGACTATCCTAAAGAACATAGTATCAAATAGTATGAAAATAGTATGAAAATGCAGATATTTTAAGTCATCATGAGAAACGCTTAATGTGGCCAATTTCCCACACGTGCAGTAAGATCTTTAATCATGGTTTCTAGTTTGAGGTGTAATTAAGGATTGCAGAGTTTAGCACTGGAAAACTTTGAACTCTACCAACTTTCTTCTCACTTCTGAGTGGTCATTAAATGAGGAAATACTGTTGTAGAAGATACTGACCACTTCTTTTGACAAACTCTTTTCTCAGTTCTATTTTCCATTCTAGAAAAAGGTTGAATGGGATCTCTGAAAATCATCTAATCCACACCTCTGCCCAGATTAGGGCCAAGTCAGAGGAGGTTGCACATGGCCTTGGGCAGTCAATTTTGAGTATCTTCAAAGAAGGGGATTCCACAGTCTTACTGGACTACCTGCTACAGGCTTTGAAAAAATTCACAGTGAAAATTTTTCCCTAACTGAATATATGTTTTGGTAGCCTTTGTCATTGGGTTTTGTCCTTTCATAGTGTACATCCATGAAGGGACTGAGTACAGTGGGGCCAGAGGAGGGTCATGAAAACGATCAGAGGAACACCTATTCTATAAGAGAAGGCTCAGAAAGGTGAGATTGTTCAGACTGTAGAGCAGAAGGCTCCAGGCAGACTTCATTGTGGCCTTTCAGTAGCTGGGAGGGCCTTGTAAGAAATATGGAGGAAGCTGCCTACCAGGGCCTACAGTGACAGGACAAGGAGCAATGGATTTAAACTAAAAGAGGCTTTTCATTGCATATAAGGAAGAAATCTTTTATGATAAGGCTGGTGAGACCCTGGAACAGGTTGCCCAGAGGAGTTATGGATGCCCCTTAATCATTGGAATTGTTCAAAGTAAGTTTAGATGAGGCCTTGAGCAACATAATCTAGGGAAGTTGCACCTGCCCACTGCAGGGGCAGTCGGACTAGGTGATATTTAAAGGTTCACTGTAGCCAAACCATTCCATGGCTCTATAATATGTCCAGTACAGCCAGCATTAGATAGCTATCTGCAATAATATCCCACCTTAGGTGCCTTCTTAAGGTTAAGAACAAAGCCTGTTTTCTCCAGTCTTTTTGAATATTTTGAGTTTCTAGTGTATTTCACACTGTCCTTCCTTGTGACTTCCCTATATCTGTGACATCCCTTTGAGAATAAATGATCAGAACTTTTTAGGGCATGCTCTGAGGCACTTCATCATCATTTGAAGAACCATTTGAACATATAATATATAATAGTTTCTATACTTTTCATCATGTGTGATTTATATTATTTTTATTTAATATTTGAAAAATTTTTATTGTTTGCACCTTACATCATTTTGTTCTGGTGAGTACTTTAAAAGACCTGATTATTAAATTGTGTCTTTTCATTTTGTCAGTCCCTATAGTCTATTTTATTTTCTGGATATTGAAGTTGAAGAATCATTTTTTCTATTTCCTCACTCAGTTATTATTTCACTGTATTTTCTAATATCGTCTATTCCTAGTTTGAGGTATATTTGCTTCCTTCTTTCAGTTACTTCTCTAGGCTAGTTTCCTCCTTTCTGACACTCTGATGAGAAAATAAAGGTCTGCATTACCAAAAATACAGTGATTCTAGGTTTGCATAGCATGAGAGAGCAGAATCTGTCATCCTTTATCATAATAATCACAGCTGTATACTAATTATCATCTGATCTTAAAGCTTGTTTTTAGGCTGATTCATCTTGACTTCTTCCTAATTAGTAATGTCTGATCCAATAGCACTGCCCATTACAAATTCAACTAATATAATCATTCACCATTGAAAATGCCAGTAATAGCTGAAAATGCTGCTTACCACATGACACATTTGAAAATTTGCAACGTTCCTAGTATTTTATTTATGTCACTTTCCAGTCCTTGAATTTTTACTTAAATGTATTACATTTACTTATAGACTTTTTGATTGAGCCCAATGGAAAATTATATCCTTTTACATTTTGAACACTGCATTATTTTTATATGCAAATTTTAAAGACACTAACTTGTATCCCAAAGATTGTTTAGAGACTGATAATTTTAATACTGCAAGGTGATTGTTCCTAAAAATATTTATGTGGATAATGTGACAATCGTTAATCGTTAATCGAAATTCTAGAAATTAAACTAATTTTTTTACAGGTGTTTAGTAATTTAAATTTTTTTTTTTAGGACTAACAATATAAAAGTAAAATTTTCTGCTACAGGAATGAAGTCTGAGATAGGAAATGCTTCTGTTCATTGAGACATATGATGATAAACATGAATACACTTCAAGAGAATTTTCAAAAAAAATTCTTCAATTTTTGTCATTGCATTTTCTTGGCTGCATTTCAGTCTCTGCTCATTTTATTTGCATTTATCATCCATACTGTGAATTTTCTCTTCTCTGTAGACTTCTTTATTATATTAGACTTTAATTACACCTGCTATTTTAAAATATCTTTTAACAAAGATGCCATATGTCCAGCTTAGCAAATCTAGCCTTGTTCTACTATCGAGCATAAAATGAATTCACAAGAAAATGCAGAACTTTCATGTACAATAAACATTGTCCCACCTCCCAAACTGAATCTGAAAAAAACTAGGAGACCTTTTCAATCAATTCAAACAATAAAAACCCAATTAACCTCTAGTATTTGTCCATCCTGTAGCTAGCTTTTGTTAATCAGAAATATTTCTGTTGAGACATTCCTTCTTAATATTTTTGCAGAGGTTTAATCAAAAGAAATATGTATGATTAAAACTAGACAAATACCTACAAGTCATGTAAATCACAGTCAGTAATGAGTGATTCATGTATTTCCAATAATAATTAGAAATTTTTGTAAGACAAAGCACATGTGCTTGATGGTACACATGTAGAAGATAATAGTGGAATGCAGTTATGTTTATATATATATATTTATATATATATATATATGAATTTGAATTTGGAAGAAGGGCTATCTTTAAGTCTACAGCAAATATAGTGTGTTTGAAACTCCTCCCATCCTTCTCACATTCTTGTGTCCATCAAAAGCATGACTGAATAAATTATCTGAGTGGATATTAACTGGTTGGAAGGACGAGACAGAAAAGGGAAACACAACAACACGTTGCAGATCTGAGGGCAATAACCTGTTAACATCAACAGGCAACAACTGTTAATTCTGCATTTTTAGTGAAAAGATGTGTTCAAGTTGGCCTAGATGCATGTTTAAGACTTCAGAAGGGTGAAGTCACAGTCAAAAAAAAGGATAATTAGTTGCTGGTGCCATAGTTAGCAAAGGTGACATGGCTAATGAATCTCAAACAGGGTGTGGGACCTCCCCTTGGCAGCTTTTGTCAGTGACAAAAAAATAAGGCAGCTATAGAATTCTCTCATTTGTCCTTGTGGGTTGAGATAGTATTAGCTGGGTGATACACATAAACCTAACTGGAATTGAATGTTTCTCAAGTGCACTTTGCAAACTGAATCATCATGAACCTTGACAACATCACAGGAAAGAAAATGCAGACAAAAAAAAAAATTAAACTTGGTAAATCAAATTCCTCAGACTTCTTGCAGTGGAACATCATGTTGCAGCAATTGACTAGAAATCCCCTTCTTGCACTGACCACTTGTAATTGTTAATGAAACCAAGAGAATTTGAACATACATGCACTTGCTCCTAGTGTACAAACATTGATGTACAGCAAGTCTTTTATTATACCAAAATAGAAAGTGTCAGCAGGAGGTAAAAAAAAAAAAAAAAAAAAAAAAAAAAAAAGCTTTTAAAATTCTGTTATATTTTAAACAAGATTAAAAAAAAGGAAATAATTTTCAAAGAATCATCTGTAGAGGTTCCTTTACTCTTGTGCCCTACAGATTCTAGTGTTATTCTATAACACAGGTTGAATTCTTCAGAAAACCCCCTGCTAACTCACACAGTCCTTTCCAGGTGCCGTATGAAGTGGAAGGCAGATTCAAAAATATAATACACATGTTCCTAAAAGACTGTTTCCTCTAGACTTTACTCCTGATGGGACCTTGATATCTGCAGAGAGCTGTTCCATAGGTTCCACCTGAACTTGCAATTATGTAGGTTTTTTTCCTGGGAGGTATGATGTGTCAGGGGGCTTTCAAGGCTACAAAAAAAAGGAATTGAATGTCAGCATAAGGGGTATGGAATGTGTGCATAACTTCAGCTGATTCTTGCTCAAGTGTCTAACCACAAATTCATCAGGAAATTTTTTCTTGTGAAACAGTGACTGTTTCTACTTTGGACCAATTACATACTAAACCTCTGTGTGGAATACTGATTATCTCCCATTTCTTATACACTGTAATTTCCACTTTATCTGGAAAAGAACTTGGTTTTTTTTTACTCAAATTCAGTTACTCTTGCCAAATATACCAACATATAATGATGTTACTATATCTTTTTAAGGCTTATAAAATTATACATATAGGAATGTGCAAATATAATGACAGCTAGAAAGTACTTGTTCTGAAGAATAGAAAGGAGAGGAAAAAAGTAACATATACTTCATAATCTTATTTATAATTGAATTTTCACCTTTTTTTTGCTTTGTCATTAATACTATTGTCATTGCCACAGAAACAGAAACAGAAAAACATAAGTGTAGCAAAACCCATGTCATAAGCTGTATTATATGTTGCTTTCTGTTCTTCATTCATTGGAGAAATTGTTGTAAGGATTGTATACTCCTGTCAACTTGTAAAAACAAAGTCTTGGGTGTTGACAGTGATATGTATTTCTTTCAGCTTACTTCTGGCTTGACGAAAGAAAAACTGTTTGGGGAATATTTCTCATTCAATATTCAGAAACCACATTCTCTAAACACCAATATTGTACCTACCTGTGAAAAGAAAAGTGAAAATTGTAATCTGTGATGACTGTAACTGCTTACAGCAAATGCATCCGCAGAAGTGGCAGGGCAACTTGAAACCTCCAGTGTAAGTGCTGCCTTACTCAATGATTGACCTACTTTGGAGTTGAGGAAGACAGAAAGACCTCCTTGGCTAAAATAATATCTTGCAGGAATTCTCCAGCCCTTGTAATGAAGCATAAGCAGGGTTGGAGAATGTTACATACATGAAATAAATAATCATTTTAGAAAAGAAAACTTCCACAGGAAATTTAATGTTGCATCCATCACCCTTTAACTTAGAAGTTACAGTATGGTATTATATTTGTATTGGTTATTAGTACTTGGCTAAATACAGAATTTAAATAATAATTTAAGTCAAGAGCGGGGGAGGGTTCAGGTAACTGTAAAAATCTGGATATTTTGTACAAAGGCACTGGAAAGTGACAAGTCTTCTGAGTAATATAATATCATGGGTCATCTTTTATTTCATCTTGTAGTTTATGTCTTTGCAATTTTGGGAAAAATGTCTGTTTGTAGAGGTGCCACTATTAAAGAATAATTTTCTTCTATTTTGTAACAGCCTCTAACAGAGTACAGTCAAATTCTATTCAGTAACTGCTGGGAATATGTTGACTTCTTTGATTTTTAAGAATATACTGAACAATACCATAAAAACTGTAAAACAAGAAGGACTTTGGATAACTTAATATTTCTTTATACAGATTGGTAAATCTATATATTAAAAGTAGTCAGGCTTTTTTTCAGTCCTTTTACTTTGAAAGATGATTTCAAAATGACACTGGTTAGGAATCTCTTTTCCATGTTTTCTGCCTAAAGATACTCTTGCTGGTTGGCATACATTTCTGTCTGTGCAATCAAGTCCTTGTTACTTGCCTAGATATCACAAACCTGTGATGAAATTCACTTATTTATTAGAAGATTAATTACATAGCAAGGAGATTGTTCAGGTGACCCAACTGACTTTATTAGCATAGCACTAATAATTCACTGATTTCTGTAGAAATAGTGGAATATTTTTAAGTATAAGGTATAAATACCATTTTCTCACCAATCTTCTTGACTTATGGTGTCACTGAACAGAGTTCAGATCTGTGTCTTAGCAAATGAATGTTTTCAAACTAATTTTATTTAGAGACTGCTTCATTGAACTTTTTTCCCCCCAGAGGATGAGACTACAGTTTTGCTTTTCTGCTTTTTGATTTGGAGTTACTTTGAGCAAATATTTACTAGTCTAGACACTGCTGAAGATAATAGATCCAGTCGTTATATCAAGGCTAGCATTTCAAAGCCCTGTGCAATTATCTTAATCAACGTTCAATCAAATTTCATTAGACTCTGGCACTCTTGTTCCTGCATCAAGGACAGAGCAACAGATGTACCTGGAAAACATCTGATCAAGAGGTCTAACTTTAAATATATCAGAATGCCCTATGTAATTTCATGAAATTTGATATGCTAAAAAGAATATTTCTTAAAAAATGGGATAGTCATGATATCTTATCAGTAAGTGAATATTTCTTTTACAAATGTACATCCACAATGTATTTTCTTAACTCTGTATCTGTGTCAAACATTCACAGAGAAGTCAGAAAAGCAAAGTATGATACATGTAATTAAAATTGTTAAATTTTTTCGGTACATAAATTAAGGAGATTTGTTCTTTCAAAAGGACTAAGTGAACTATTCCCAGCAAAATCTGTCCATCAAACTTTATATTTCCTTGAGAATTGGTTTCAGCTCCTGAAGTTAGCTTGTAGGTCTGATGAGTTTTATTCTCTTAAAGATATTTTCTGTATGTGCACAAAACAGATGTAGGAAATTATCTATCAACCCTGGAGTTTTTCTTCATGCTTGGAAACCTTCCATCTTTATGGAAGCTGGGTGGGGGAATCAATTCTCAGTGATCCTGACCTACTTGATCTGAACTAACTCCTCCAAACAGGATAATGAATAAAAGCCACATCAAGAAGATTGGAAGAATTCAAGCTCTAAATCTGAATTTGAGTTCCTTCTCACAAAAATCTGTGGATAGAAGTGAGGGCATACTCACACAAATTTTTATAAAATATATTTAATGGATAGTATTGTACAGGATTGTTCACACAGTGATTTGGAAGTACAGATTTTGAACCTTAAATATAAAATAACAGAGATGAAGAAAAGAATTGAAGAAATTGGCAATGCATTCAGATATGTGTTCTCTGACCCCATAATTCACAGTTCTGATAGACTAATAGATATTATTGCAAATAAGGCATTAGAAAATGGTATAAAGCTAAAGAAGACACTGAATTTCAGGTTTGATTCTGGTCTAGCTTATGCTTTCTATTACATATTTCTTATTTCCATTAAACTTGTTCCTATTAGTCACTACTTAATCACAACCAGGTTATGCTGATTTAAGTGGGATCTATGCCTCCATAGGAAAATGAGATGTGCTTTGGTGTTCAGGCTAAAATCTTTTCCCAACTCTTTTAATTGCATTTTATCATTTATGTCCAGACGATAATTAGGCACAATTTTTTTGTATGACATTACAATAATTTCTGGCAAATATTTTCATGTCAAATTCCCAAGGAAATTTTTTTCAATAAAAAATGCTTAGAATATATTGAAAATGAAGAATATTGGTGGCTTTATGAGAACATCCACAATAGTCATATGTTTCTTCTTGCATCAGTATGTGTAAGTAACTTTAATGGCCCTTCAGAAAGATAGACTTATTTGATATCGTTAAAAGATTTAACATGATTTTTTTCCCCTGATAAGATAGTACAAAGAACTTTCAAGTGAAAATTCAACAGAGATGGGACAAGAAGTATTACTCTCCAGTTCATATTTTATTTCTAAAAGTGAGTCCCTGACATGGCTACTTCTTGCAGCTTTATTTTTTTTTAACCCTTTATTTTTTTAAACTCTAATATTGGAGTTAAAATATTTTTTTATCAATTGAACTATAATGAAATACATATTTACAGTAGTTTATTTATAACATCTGAATTAAGCCTCTGTTATTGCCTGTAAAATATTTAAAGAACATGATCTCCATTTCTTTTCTTTCTCTGATATGTAGTACTATGGAGTTAGACAGTTTGGTTCTGTGTTGTGGGAAAAGGCTGGTCCAATAATCACCACACCAAGTAAGAAAATTTGCAGCTGGGTGATTCTTTGGCACAAACTTCCACTGTAACCTAGTAAGAGCTTTCTCAAACATCTGAGTAGAAAATGATTCAAATACCTGTTCATCTGACCTTCCTCTTTAATAATGTTCAAATACAAATCAGTATCTTGCCAAAAATTGAATGACTGAAGCAAAAATAAAGTTCTTGCTTGGTGACTTCTCATTTTTCACATTTATCAGCACTTCATGTGCCTTCCATTTTCCTGTTTATTCAACATTTCCATTGAAGTCAACACTGATAGAACTGACCTATACATTATTATTATGGACTATTTATCATCACTTCATATGCCTCCTATTTTCCTGTTTATTAAACATTTCCATTAAAGTCAACACTGATAGAATTGATGTACATATTATTATTATTATTATGAACTACTCTGACTGCTTAAAATCTGTGGTTATTGAGAGTTCTATATTTTAAAAAATGGCTAACTCTGCAAGGAATAACATTAATATCCCTGCTTTAACACAAGAAGGCAGTCTATAATACTTCTAGCTTCAAAGGATACCAGCTGTTTTATAATAGATGTTTCATGGGTTTTATGTCATCCTGCCCAATGTGCTTCTCATCACTCCATCATCATAATTAGCTTTTCAATTAGCAGGTTTGTGTTTGTACAAGATTAGCAGCAGCTGAATCAAATTCACTTTGCTCATGACAGCAACCTTTGCAGTGACTACTGCTATTAAATAACATAATATAAACAAAAGAGAAATAAGCCTTGGAAAACAAAATTTCTGCTTTCTCCACTCCCACTCAAGTTCAAGATAATTTTGTTCATACTAAATCTAGGTATGTTGAATAAAAATGACCTTGGAAAAATCCTCATGCATTCCTACCAAATTAGTTTGCTATGCTAATTAAAATTAGCACACAATTAGAAATTTAAAAAAAAA